>JAQFYM010000975.1:0-43514 GCA_034694785.1 Agrenia bidenticulata
TGTCGGCGGACGGACGGACGGACGGACGGACGGACGGACATTGGTGATCATATAAGCCCTAACGAACGGGCTAAAAACGAATTTTGATATTTCCTTTGTTATTAGAAAGAGAAAGGTACAAATCCTAACCAATATTAAAAAATTGAAAACAAAAAGCCCTTTATAAAAAATACCAAAATCGCTTTCTGAGGTTATAAAATATTTGATACTAGCAAACTAAACTTTTCCACTATGGAAAGTTTATGAGTTCTATGTGGAAAGGAGTAAAAAGGCAAATGAATCAGTTTGTGAAGTTGGAGATTAAGAAGTGTGCCTTGATCAGCTTATTTTGTAAATCAGGGAAGCCTCAAAGGGGACGTCAAAGAATCCATTCATAATTGTCGGTTCTCCGAAACAGAAGATTAAAGGATTTGATTTTTGGAGATGACTCTTTGAGGCTTGGCATTCCACGTAATACGCATTATAGGCCGGTAAATATTATTAGAACCAGGATACCCAAATCACCACATACTGCAATTTTACCACAGCACAGTACCTCCTTAGATCTTTATACAAGCTGACCAAATATTGCCTTCAAACTCGTATGATTATTGTCAAATTGTGGAAGTGTTACAATAGCTATACGAACCATTGTGGGTAAGGTTCGAAGAGCATATAAAAATAGACATACTGCAGGGGGCAGTCTTTCTAATAAGACACCGCTGACCGGCTTTTTCCGCAGGGGGCATGGATGAGCCTCAAATACCCTTCTATGATTCATGTAAAAAAATCAGTTTTGAAATTCACTTTTCTTACCACTGCTCACAATCTGACAAATTTCTAGGAAAGATGCTTTTTGAGCATCAGCCATCAGCAGATGTGCAAGATTTAATTAATATTTATTATTAGATTGCATACATAAATTCAACCATCTAACTATAATCAATTACTTAATCAATCTGAGTTCAAGCGAACATCAAAGCCGGGATCGGGGAACCTAAAGTGTCCGTACTCCAAGGCTCCTCTGTCCCATTAATTCCTTGAACAGTTGAGTTGAGGTCATCACTAAAGGTAGACGTTGCTGTGGCAAGTTCACCAACGCTTCCACCTCCACTCCCCGATTCTTCGGACATGAGGGCTTCATCCTCCAAAGATTCCGTGGAGTTCCCGTCCCCAGATTGGTCTATTATTACTGAGAACATGTCGTCGTCCACACTGGCCCTTAATATATCTTCCACGTCCAAATGCGAATGCCCCTCCCTGGTAGTGTTTTCCAAATAAGTTGAGGTCATGTTCAGGTCACTTGTAGCCAGAGCAGTGAGCTCAGAGGTTTCATTCTCTTCCGTAGAATTCATCCAACTCTCCATGGACAGTGTGGCATTCTTAGGCAACTCGAGCTTTTCCGTGGGACTTGTCTAAAACAAATTGAAAGGGTTAGACTTCTAATTTTGAAATACATTTGATAGTGTAATCTCAAAGAGTTATCTCTTAGGTATTTTAATTTCAAAATTCATTGTAGTCAATAATCATTAGTAGGTGATTAGATGGAGCCGGTTTAATCGAGTTGTTACCAGTCTATGTATGGATTATTTAAATACAAACTAAACTAAGCAGTCGATAATACCTTAAAATTAATAAATACCTTGATTTGGACGAAAAGAGCCAATAAACTTGCAGAAAACACCCAAACACACACAAAATTGAAGGTACTCATTCCGTTTTTTCAAAAGTTAAGCTCCTCAATCACAAACTTTGATTCCTATTCCACTTGCCCACTCTCCAAACAGTTTTCCGAAGGAGAGTTGATTTCAAAGATTTCAGTGACAGGTGTAAGGGCCTATGTCTGCATCTGGTGACAAGTGTGAATGTATTCGGTGACAGTTGTGGAGCACAAGTGACAATTTTGGGCAAAAATCCTTGCCCATCTGCATAGTGGAGAAACTAGAGCAATAAATAGGTAGAGCGTCCTTTGATCGATCAAACTTTTTGAGCACATTGTAGTTATTCAGTTAGTATGGGAACGGTGGAGGAATCACATTTAGACTAACCTTGGGTAAGAGCTGGATTGATTCTTCCTATATGCAAATTACTTGTGTATAAGAATACGAGGGAAATGGAAAAGACTGCCATCAACCTCCAATTCCAGCTTCATCCAATTCCTAACGACAATGACAAAGAATGGGGGAATGGGAAATGAAATATGGAGAATTCGCATGCAAATTTGGCATAAAAAGTCCAGAACTAATTCCTCATGCTACCAACACTTTACCTTTTATTCTTAATGGTCTTTAGTGTTAATCGGATGCTTCACCGATTACGTAGATTGGGCGTGGTTTAGGTCAGGTTAATGTATGTATGGAACAAAAATCGGATTCATTTTTTGATCCATGTAAGAAAATTGGATGCATGGACTTAAACCACAAATGCGTTCTAACAATTGCTTGATTTTTTATTCGAATAAGCTGGGCAAGATGGAGTTTATAAGTTTATAAAAAGTATTCAAGTCGTGGATGATTTCCATGATCTTTGTTCAATGGGGGGAAGGCTAGGATTGGAAAGGAAAAGTTTGATGCTTTAGTCAATTGATTGTAAAATTTGATGGGATTTCATAGTTTTCAGAAGGATATTAGTCAAGTTTTAAATAGTTAGCTGTATGGCAGTACATAGATTTTCTTCCTATGATCGTGTCCGCAGATTCTCTAGGTATTCCGCAAAAAGTTTAAGGCTTAAGGGTTCCAATATTTTCAAATCCGGTACTCTATACCAAACATAGCACAATCAATAATATTTCTGATCGGATGAGGGTTTTCACTTACACCTCTCATCATTAGAGAGATTGCGATACAGAAACTTTAGGATTTTGATTGTGATTTTAGCAAATTTTGAGACTGTGCATGTAGAAAAACAAAAGAATTTGAAATTTATTATTGATCTCTTACGGGGGATAGTAGTACACTTTTTTTTACTACATGAGGGGGCATCCCCGCTATCACTCAGCCTTAAATTGGTACAGTCACAATAAGAAGCTATAAATCACTGCATCTCAACCTCCATGTTTAAACAATTGGAGCATTTAAAAATAATTTGTTAGTCACGGTTAGCCCTTTGCTTGAATTTTAAACTCACAAATTTGATTTGACTTTTTGTCTGAAGAGAAATAATTATAGAATGTTGTACATGCTGACAGTTATGCATGCCATTCCAGATATGGCTAAGGTAAATGGGGAGAGACCGATGATGCTACTACTCGCTATCATCTCATCAATTGTAAAGTTATCCTTATTACAGGCATCCGTATTGCAGAAGCAATGTTTAGCATCGGATTCGAATTTACAGAGTTTTCCGGTTTGGCTTGTAGAGTTTACAAGTTCAGGGCTGCACTTTCGAGTCACGTCATCTCCAAAGTCTTCAGTAACACAGGATATGTTGCCTGCAAATTATTTCAATTTGTAAATCTATTCCATCTTAAATATCTTAAATTGAGTTTAAAATAACGACCTTCGTACCAGGGAAAACACAATCCTTCAAATAATCCCCATGCGTTATGTCTCCACAACCGGTGCATAGGTAGCATTTTAATCCTAAATTAAAACTTTTAATTAATGTTTACTGAATTAAATATTATTCAAAATAAAATGCATTATTAAAAAAACTGCAATCTTTCTTCAATGCTCGTCTAGGTTTGAAAACTTTGAAAACTAGGAGCACTGAATATTGAAATTTCTGAACACGTAACGAGGTTTTTAAAACTTTAATTAGGTATTTAATAGTAAGAAACTTATTCTAAGAAATTCGGTATGGAATATGGAATTGTTTAGACCTGAGACAAGGCTGAGGGCTGTAAGAAGGGCGGTAATAAACGGTAGGACCATATGGACTATCTTCATATTTTATTAATTTGCTTGCTTAGTAAGTTTTAGGTGGAGATTCGGACTATGACTAAGGTTTCTTCTTATTCAAAACAGTTTTTGGCAATCTACCGCTTGCGTGACACTTTTTCATTAGCATGTCAATTTTTTTTAAATATCCTTTTGTATCCATGGAACATGGATGGAGTCTGGTGATCAAATTAGGGATTTATCGAATTTTTTCGAATAGCAAACACACCATGCATGTACATATTCATATTTATGTGTGCATATGTAGAAACGTATTTATATGGCGTTCGAAGAAACTAATTAACAGCCTAGGGCTTTAATAAATCTGACGCGTGTAAAATATCACAAAAGAAGATTAACTCTGATTTCTATCAACATTTTCTAGCAGTTATCAGATTTAAAGAAATTGATTTTACAGTATTTATTTGAGATTTGATTAAAAAAAATTCCACATTCCCTTGGCTTGGGAAAAGTGGTTAGTAGATACAATCCCAAGTTTCGCTAAAACACTGCATTTTTCGATTGACAATTTTGATGACCTTCAGAACTACGCCAATTAAAAACAAATCTCCTTAAACAATTATGACGTCAGTGTCACCTAATGTAATTGCGTCAGTGGCGTTAGTTTTGGCAAATTATTTCTAATTTTGAGTTTTGTTTACCTGCGGATGATTAGATTGTAAGTGCAGTTTTTCCTATTTTTGTATCATTTACTATCAGAAAATTTGTATCATTTATTAAAAAGGAGTTTCCAAACTGAACAATAATTATGTGACTTTTATTTCCAGGTATGTAAGTGACAATAAATTGGTGTCAAATACTGGATAATGAAAACTTCCTGGAGGTCCAATTCGGGCGACAAAGGATTTTTTTAAATTATCTCTGGGTCATGGGGACTGTTGACCGTGGAATTACACA
This sequence comes from Agrenia bidenticulata, assembly GCA_034694785.1. Classification (NCBI taxonomy): domain Eukaryota; kingdom Metazoa; phylum Arthropoda; class Collembola; order Entomobryomorpha; family Isotomidae; genus Agrenia; species Agrenia bidenticulata. The sequence goes on from JAQFYM010000975.1 coordinate 4,776, forward strand.
TTATCCAGTTATCCAATTACTTTCTGTAATTAAATTCAATTTTGTTTAGTTGATGAGAACTTTAAAAGGTTGTGAAGGTGTGAATTTTTTTACCTTTGTTACTTTACAAATGATTATGAAAATTATTGTATCAATATTTCTAGGCAGACATTAAATTTGAGTTGTTTGCCCTTTCGCCCCACCACAGCTATTTACAAACGAGTTATAAAAACAATATTTTCGCACAAAACCACAAAAAAAACATAATCAATTATATGTATCAGTGTTTATTATTGATTTCACTCGTCACTACATCTGGCTGTTCAACCACAAATTATATTATAACTGCCTGATTAACGGAACTTTTTATTCCCGAACGGGCAGCTCATAACTTTCCAATCGAAGGCGTAACCGTATGCAAAGAATATGTTTTCTCAGCTTGCTGAGTATTTTAATTTGTATTAGAATAACCATTATATAATAGTCTATTCAGTAACGTCCAAGCCTGTTATCTCTCCAAGCAGAAATATCAGTCAGTAAACTATCTAGCTTGGAACCACATAAACAAATTCAGAAACTCATAATCATCGCATCTTTAGCGCTATTTCCCCTTATAACTATTTGTTAAAACTAAACTAAACTAGACTAGGCTAAACTGTTTAATATCACCGATTGATAGTGGCATTATGAAATCCAAAGCAGAAAAAATATCACAAAGGTATTTGAGCTATTTTACAAACTTTGGTTTATAAAACAAATTGCCGATGAGAGTTAATTAATGAAATATGCAAAAACTTGTTGTTATTTTATGTTGGAAAATCAAGCACTTTATCACTTAATGCCTACTTGAAATTTAGGTTTATGTAAAAAAAAATTCTGAACTTTCCACCCCTTGAGTTGTAGAATTATCAATATTGAACGAACTTAGGACCCTGTACATTAAATAATAATATTACCTTCCGCAAATGGTATATTACAACTTGCATTATTAAGCAGTAAAACAAAGCACATTCTACTACACTGCATAAAATGACATCTGACTGACGAAATGTTTAAATGGTTCTTTTACTTTTAAATTTCTAATCCGGTTCTTATTTTTATATTTGGAAATATTTATTATCACACACACCTACAAAAACTGCAGTAAAAAATAGAATATAGAATAGCATACATAGAAAGCTAAATTTGTTGAATGAACATGACCCTTGGTAATCTAATTTAGGAAAAGGTTGGGTACTCTCCAGGTTTTTTAACCCTCTTCCATTTAAGGGAAAGAAACAAAAGCCAGTGCAGTTTTGAACTTGGAATTGATTTGTATTTTTTTTCATCCCAGAAAGAAAAAATTAGAGTGAAGTATTTTACATGATTTTAAAGACAGTCAGAATGCAGAAGATCATTTGTGTCATTACGGTCTTAATTATTTTAGGAATAAGTTCCACTGAATCAAAAGGGCTTGACATCTCTGGAATTCTGACCTGGGCCGATTTCAAGGTTTAATAAATATATACATTTTTTGTAGCATTACTGGTTAATCCCATTTTATTGATTCTACTATGTAATCTATATGAACTTTATAAAATTTCAATTCAAATTGAATTTTTTTCCCCTTGATATAGGTCGCATATGATAAGACCTATGCAAGCTTAGTAGAGGAAGCAATACATCAAAGTAACTTCATGATTAACCGACTATTGGTCATAGAACATAACCTCCTCTTTCACAGCGGTCAGACTTCATACACCAAAAGTAAGAAATCTCTACTCAATTTATCAAACTTTTTTGTTAATCAATGAAAATGAAGGACATACAGACCCAGGTAGAGCAGTAAGCAGATTTAATCCGATATTTACCTTTCAAAAAACAAATGGAAGTTGATTTGTCTGTAAACAAAATTAAATATTCAAAACGAGTATTCTTAATTTAAAACATCTGAAATTAACCAAAAACTGCAATTACGAATAAGAAAATTTCTAATAGATGGAAAGTGAAAAATATTTTACAGATGGATCCCATATGTACATCCATGTAAACTATAACCATGATTGTAGTAGATCCTGACCTGACTGAGAAACATTCGAGGATACTTTGGAGTATTTGCGCGCAATTTCACACTGTTCGTCTTGACAATAACTTGCATCGAAAATATGAAAATAAATTTTAATAATGGCTGACTGACTTCTGGACGAAAAACATTATGGCTGACTGTTTTTCTGCCTGTGATTTTCTGGCTGAGTGTTATGGCTGACCAATTCTGGCCGTCCACCGCAAACGACAAATATGAGTGTGACTTTCATTGCGACCTTGCCCTCCATCGTATCATTAAGATGTGCACTAATTAAAACTAATTTGACAAATTTATATATGAATTAATAGAGCTGAACAAGTTTGCTGACATTGATGCGGTGACATTTAGACAGAGAAACGGATTCAAGATTCCATCCACAGAGGCTATTAGCAATATTATAGTAACAGGGAGTTCAAATGTCAATCGAAGTCTTCCATCATCCTTCGATTGGAAAACTTCAAACAAAGTCAGCCCAGTTAAAGATCAAGGTATTACTTAATTTGATATATCACAGGAAATAAAATATTTCGAAACACAAATCAAAACGTACAATGGATAGCAGGGTTTTGGGTGTGATAATCACACCCTGTGATTATACTACTGTGATTAGTTTAGATTTATTTCCGAGCAGCTCGTTGGTGTCATAAGCAAAAGACTCAAAAGAGGTTCTGGTTATGACGCCACAAGCACAAGTTGTTCCATTCTTAGAGCTCTAATGTACATGTGTCTTACATAATTAAATAATTCTAAATTATACAGGGGAGTGTGGATGTTGCTGGGCATTTTCAACCGTAAGTTCGATTAAAAAAATCACCTTTTCAGCCCCAATAATTAATGAACCCCGGAATATATTTTTTAATTCTATCTTCGTAGACTGGAGCGTTAGAAAGTCAAATTTTGATCAATGATAAACCTTTTCAAACCTTGAGTGAACAACAATTAGTTTCATGTGACACGGGCGGTAAGCTAAAACAAATAAACTTAAGAAAAACGTGAACCTTATTTTTATTGAATTTATGAACATTGAAGGCAATGACGCTGGATGCGGTGGGGGGATGTACCTCTCAGCTTGGGATTATATTATAAAAGACTCCAAAGGCCTAATGTCCGAATCCGAATATCCTTATACCTCCGGAGACGGGAGTACCACGGACTGCCTCTTTAACTCAAATAGCATAGTCCAAACAATGAAATCATACGAACTCGTTGGGACCGATGAGGCGTCCATGAAGAGTGCTATTGTTCAACATGGACCTGTGAGTATTTTCTCAATCTCAAAAACTCAGATTGTATTATCGTTATTAACAGTTTCGGAAATTAATTAATTGATGAACTTTGATTTAATAGCTTTCTGTGGGCGTGGATGCTAGCGACTGGCAATTTGTTAGTGGAAACGATATTTACAGCTGTAGTGTAACGCCGACTCTTGATCATGCTGTTCTGGTTGTGGGGTGAGCAATAGGAGTATTTGTCTAGGATAATTTTTACCTTTACTATAAGAGAATACTCGGTTGAATCGTGTATTAAAAAGGAGTTTTAAAACTGAACAATAATAAGGTGATTGTTTCCTTTAGGTATGGAAGTGACGATGCAGGTGCTAAATACTGGATAGTGAAAAATTCTTGGAGTTCCGATTGGGGCGACGAAGGATTTTTGAAATTAGCTCGGGGTGATGGGGACTGTGGAATTACCCAATATCCAGCTTTCCCAATTATTTAGACATGATTGGTTTTAAAGATGGGATTTGAGATTTATTAGACTGTAAAGGCGGTAGCTTTTATTTATTTTTACTTTAAAAGGGATTAAGCAAATTAAGAATCCAATAAAATTTTCAAGTTAATAATGTAAATGTAAACATAGTATTTCATCAAAAACCCGAAAAATATCATACTCATTTTCGCAATAATATGTAGTCCAAAATATTTAATCATTTCCAGAAATCCATTAATGTCTGCTCATGAATTTATTTGATCTTACAACTGTCAAAAATCGGTTAATCTGATCATCAGACCGTTACCGCAAATTATGGGTTGACCCGGATCTCAGCTTCAAGGGTTAGCAACAACTAATAACCGTTTATGAGCTCCGAAACGATTATGAATTGTGAATAACTTAATTTAATTTCATTTAATCTAAATCATGTTAAAAACAATTAATGCAAATAAATTACAAATGAACTTCAATTATTTTAAATTAAATATCCATGCTAAAAATTTCTAAATACTTCTAGTTACCTGCAGACATTACATTTGAGTTCTTTGTCAAAATTATTAATTCATTTCGGGTCTAGTACAGCCATTTACAAATGAGCTATAAAAACAACACTTTTGCATAAAACTATAACTGAAAATGTAAAATTTACAGTTCCAATGTTTACTACATCTGGACGTTCAACCACAAATTACATTTTAACAGCATCATAGACTTACCGGAACTTTTTATTGCCAAACGGGCAGCTTGCAATCGGAGGCGTAACCGAAGCATCTGTTTTCTGTGCCTGCTGAGTAACTTAGTTGGTATTTTAATTACATTTGCATAACAGTTCGTATCCTCCAAGACGAGTATTTAAGAGAATGTTTCCAAGCAGGAAAATCAGCCAGAAAAGCATCCAGCTTGGAACCTTATTTTGAAGCATGCAGAAGCTCATAATCATCGCAGCCTTAGCGCTGTTTTCTCTAAACTATGCTGAAGCCAAGGGGAACGGTCCCCTTTCTGCAAGTTGGGAAGAGTACAAGGTTAGTCTTAAATAATCCAATAAGTAAATACATTTTTATATTTTTAAAATATTTTTTTCAGAACTACCATGCAAAAATGTATGTAAGCGACGAGCATGAGGCCAACCATAAGGCAGCTTTTGATAAAAACGCTGCAGACGTCGCTGCCCATAATGCTGCTTACAGTCAAGGGAAGGTTTCCTACACCAAAGGTTGGTTCGATTCCAAATATTTTTTTCACTCCGAGACATTAAGCTCTAAATGACAAAGGTGATAACTTTATGTACAGAATTGAATAAATTCGCGGATATGGATGCCGCCACATTCCAGACGAGGAACGGTTTCAAGGCCCCGACTGGTGCTCAAGCTGCCCGTCCCGTCAATCCGCCCAACCCTCTCACAGTAGACAAACGCGCGCTCCCAGCCTCCTTCGACTGGAGAACTACAGGAAAAGTCAGCCCTGTCAAGGACCAAGGTAATATAATCTCCTTCAAAATTCCCTCATTCAATTAAGCTAAAAGATTTAAATCAATTTTGGATTAAACAGGTCAATGTGGTTCATGCTGGTCCTTTTCGGCCGTAAGTACTTGATACAGCGTTTTGTAGTGAATGTTTATAATTAGGCAAATTTAACTTTGTGTCGTTATTGTAGAATGGAGCTTTGGAGAGTCAGGTTTTGATCAAATCGAACAAGAGTACGAGCCTTAGCGAACAGCAACTTGTATCCTGTGATAGTAAGTTGTTCGTTTATTAATTTATTTGCATGTGATAATTGGTTTTAGAGTCGACATGTATTTTAAAATTCAGCTGGTAATAATAACAATGGTTGCAATGGTGGTATGTACACTCGCGCCTGGAATTATATCATCACTAAGTCCAAGGGGGTCCAGACCACAGCACAGTACCCTTATACATCCGGGGGCGGAAGTTCGGGGACATGCAAATTGACATCTACTAGTACAATGGCTCAGAAAATGACTTCATTCAAAGATCTTACAAATACAATCACTTCCGATTCCGTCCTCATGCAGGCACTTGTAACAAATGGTCCAGTAAGTAGCAGTTTAAAAAATTTAATTTCAATTACACTAAAGACAAGTTAAAGACATTAGAATGCACTCACCAAGCTCAAAATTTATCCTCAATTTATACTTTATGTTTGCATTTGTCCAACAGTTATTATGAACGGTAAAATTCAAAATTTTAAAATACTTAAAGATTTTAAATAGTTATAATTTTCTAATTTGCTCGCAATTTTCTTCAAATATTCAGACAAAGGTTTCATTGGTGCTAGCTAATTCATTAATTATGAATTCAGGAAAGTTTAGTACCTACAAGTTTGGTCGATTCTTAAACTGGGTAGTTTTTATTTTTCGTCGTGAAAATTCTAAAAATTCATTGATATTTATGTTCAGTTATTATAGAGTAGATAGATTTCGATTGACATCCATTCTATTCATTCATCAGCATTTAACACAAATCCAGCAAAGTTTTCGATCAATTGAAGGTTTATTTTTAAAATATGATCTTTAGATTTCTGTTGCCATTGATGCTTCCGACATGCAACTTGCCAGTGACAAGATTTACAGCTGCGGAACCGTAAAGTTGGATCACGCAGTACTTCTCGTAGGGTAAGTTAGAATCTATAGAGTTTATGTAAAACTCCCAAATGGATTTAATGCAGTTAATTTTGAATCCGAGAAATCTAAAATACAATATTAATTTAAAAGGTACGGAACCCTAAACGGTAAAGATTACTGGATTGTGAAGAACTCTTGGGGAACCGGGTGGGGAGAGAACGGATTCTTCAAAATGGCTCGTGGGGCTGGGGATTGTGGAATTACCCAATGGCCAGCGTACCCAATTTTGTAAAATCCAAAACTAAAAAGTCATTGAGCTACTCAAAAAATGTTAAATCATTTGATTATGCTTTAAATGTTGAAACTATTGACTCTGGAAAGTAGAAATAAATATCTTCAAATCTGATTTTCGCTCCTATTAATGTACACAGGTTACAGGTTACAAGTATGCATGGTCAACCACTTTAAATATTCTTTCATTCGCATGTGGTATCAACAATTGAGCTATTTCAAATATAAGCCTACTGCATCAACCCACTAGAAAAGCTATGCTGGAACAACGTCAAATAGTTTACCCATAAAAAACGTATATTTTATCTTCTAATTATCAACTGGCATAGCATCAACTAGAGATTGCAAGGTCCAAAGATAGTTTCTTACCATTTCTTCGTCTAAGAAACCTCCATAAATCATTCAGCTTGCTTTTGAAAGACGTCAAGGCATCACAAAATTGGTAGTACAAGGAGCCGGAAAGCCTTGCGCCAATTCCAAAATATCTAGTAGGTAGCAAGTTACGAAAGCTTTAAAATTTGCTGGAGGGTAATTTTAACAAACCGTTCAAATGCATATAACCAAGTATCACAGCAAGATCCTGACTGCAAAATGGTTAATTATGATTGGAAAATAAATTCCCCGAATATTTGTTTGTTAAGTAAAAAATGTAAGTGTATCTGCCGTCCGATAAGAGTGAAACATATCCTATTCATGTTCATTAAAAAAATTCAACCAATCGTGAACTGCTGTTTTATCAAATAATAACATTAATTATTTGTAGTTAATAAATCCTACATATTATTGTATCGAAAAACAGCAACAAAACCATTTGATGAGTTCATCGATGGCTAATCGATTTTTTATCAAATAATAAAACATTTAAATTTCAATTCGAAGACTAATTCAGTCAAATTATCAAATTCGAAGACGAATAACAAACTATTATAATATTACCTTCCGCGAATGGTATATTACAATTTGCATTATTAATCAATAAAACAAAGCACATTCTACTACACTGTATAAAATGACTTAAAATAGATATCCTGCTGATGTGCTATCTTAATCTGGCTGACGAAATGTTTAAATGGATCATATACTTTTAAATTTCTAATCCGGTTTCGGCTCCAGCTTATTTTTATATTTTGAAATATTTATTATCACAAATATCTACAAAAAATGCAGTAAAAAAGTATAGAAATAGAATATAGAATACTATACATTAATTTAAGAAAAGGTTGGGTACTCTCCAGGTTTTTTAACCCTCGTCCATTTAAGGGAAAGAAACAAAAGTCAGGTCAGTTTTGAACTTAGAATTGATTTGTATTTTTTTTCATCCCAGAAAGGAAAAATTAGAGTGAAGTATTTTACATGAATTTAAAGACAGTCAGAATGCAGAAGATCATTTGTGTCATTACGGTCTTACTTATTTTAGGAATAAGTTCCACTGAATCAAAAGGGCTTGACATCTCTGGAATTCTGACCTGGGACAATTTGGTTAATCCCATTTTATTGATTCTACTATGTAATCTATATGAACTTTATAAAATCTCAATTCAAATTTAAAAAAAATTTCCCTTGCTATAGGTCGCATATGATAAGGCAAGCTTAGTAGAGGAAGCAAAATATCAAAGTAACTTCATTATTAACCGACTATTGGTCGTAGAACATAACCTCCTCTTTCACAGCGGTCAGACTTCATACACCAAACGTAAGAAATCTTTACTCAATTTATTGAACTTTTTTGTTAATCAATGAAAATGAAGGACGTACAGACCCAGGTAGAGCAGTAAGCAGATTTAATCCGATATTTACCTTTCAAAAAACAAATCGAAGTTGATTTGTCTGTAAACAAAATTAAATATACAAAACGAGTATTCTTAATTTAAAATGGTACTGATGCATTAAGTGATCCGTAAAATATATGGTGATCCGTATCAAGAGATTCGTATGACTTTAAGTGATCCAAGGATTTTAAGACTGATGTTTTAAGTGATCCAGAGAATTTTAATATGATCCAGTTTATTAAGTCCAAATTTCAATGTCAATGAAAAGTTTACAATTTATATAGATCGTAGCATAATTTAATTCAGTATCTTGGTGTCATTCAGTATCATCGAGAAACTTATAAAAAAACTCATCTTTATCATACCACCCTAGATACCATTCCTCAATAAGTTTTCGCTCTAGAAGCTGATCTGCACGCAAACATCACGGCATAAGTTATACCAGTTTGTAATGCCATGAGTTGATCTCGAAGTAAGTTTGCGTGTGATAGTTTCTGGAATATAGTTAACCCATAGCCAAACTAATTCCAAAATGTCACTTTGCCAAAGTTCATGACCAGTTCTTCCTAGAGTGTCAACACTGCTGAAAAATGTAGAACTCTTTCTAATAGATTGATATGTACGGCAACTAGACACTGTACATCTTAATGATTTGTGTGATCGTAAATTCCTTTTCCGGTCGACTTCTCTCATTTCCCCTCCACATGACTGTTTATCGATGTTTAATTTAATGCACCTGACACTGTCTTCAGCAGGAAGTAAATCTTTTTCTCTTAAAAACTTAATAACGTTTTCTTCGTTAGTAATTAGCTCGTACAACTTCCTCTGTGTCATTGTCCGTTTACTACCAATCGTTTGAGAAGCCATGGCAAAACTGAAATGAAGTAATGGTAAAACTGAAAATATGGGGAAATGGATCTGCATGGATCACTTAACGCGTTTAGCATAATCATTAAATTGTCAAAGTTATCAAATAATCGTTCAAATCCAAATTGAAGCCGTACAATACGAATGATCGCAAAGTGAATGTGACGCATAATGTTCCGATTATTCATTCACCTGCCTTACATGATATTTCATTAAACTCGGCTGCTTTGGATGCCATGCACCAATTTGACTATACAAATAAAAGAAAATGCGATGCGACGCTCAGTTGTTTCCAGTCTCCTTATTGGTGGAGGCACTGATAAGTGTTATACACATAGACATAAGTTAAGTGTTTGAGAGCTGTCTGAAATGAAACGTATAAATACATTGACGAGAAACCAAGGATTTTCTATTTTCCTTGGTGGGTGAGTTTTTGCTGGTACGTTTGTCAAAGCTTCAAGGAAATTTTCTGAGGGTCGAGTAAAGCTGATTTTATAATTTGATTTTTTCAAAAGTCTATTTAAGTAAGCCAATACTAATAAAAGGACGAGTCCCATATCTCATCAAATAAATTACGACATAAACGACATAAAAATAAACAATGTCCGATTGTGTACATTTTCATCTAACCGCTGCTTTTACTTTAGTATGTAATGCTTATATTCTAGTTAGGAAACTAAATGAGGGCATAATTATGACTTACGATTATAGTTTAAAAACGACCATTGAGTTAAAATGTTTATTGAAATCAAATTCCAAGATCTACATGGAGTGTTAACCGTAATATTATTCTTAAGAAATAGTTCAAATTTCACAATCAATTCACATGGTTAGACATTAAAATAAATTAGTAGATTCAAATACAGCGTCAATGCTGACAATTTCAAATAAATAAATATCAAACAAGCATAGAAATTTCATATACTATTTCCTGATCTTTACGCCAACTGGACATAAGCTGGATCATAACTGACACCGCAGTCACCTTTCCCCCGAGCAACATAAAAGAAACCTTTATCCCCCCATCCAGTTCCCCACGAATTCTTTAGAATCCAATAGTCTCTTCCGTTCCGGTCGGTGCCATAACTGAAAACGATACCATTAATTAATTGACATTAATGTTTTTTTTAAATCTATATTCCATGGTAAATTATTTTCAAACAATCACGGCTTACCCAACCAGAAGTATTGCGTGGTCAACTTGGTAATTTCCACAACTATAGATACCATCTGATGCCAGCTGCCAATTTTGGGCGTCAACTACAACAGAGAGCTATAAAATAAACAAAAACAATTGAAATAAAAGGTATACATATTTTTCCTTTTTTTGAAAAAATATCAAATCAAAATTCCGATGGAAAACTTCGTCGTTCCCTTTGCCTTGTGGAAGGGACTAAAAGTCACAAGAAAATGTGCATATAAGATTTGGATGCTTACAGGGCCGTACTGGTAAAGGGCAGCTTTGATTGACTCATCGTCATTTCCGACCTCCTGAAAAGACCCGACACTGGCCACATAGTTATTGGGAGCCTGATCGGGGCAACTTGGGCTGGTTCCAGATGTTGACTCATACGGAAGTGTCGATTCAGATACAATGCCCCCAACAGATTGAATATATTGCCATGCACGGGTGTACCATCCTCCTCCACATCCATCATCATTAGCTGGAAACAGTTAGGTTAGCTTATAGGACTTAAAACATATTTAGCTGGTTTTGAGCCACTACTTACTATCACAGGATACCAAAAACTGTTCACTCAGTGTTTGAAGTTTTCGTCCGTGGATCAACATTTGGGATTCCATGGCCCCAGTCTAATAAAGGTAAAATAATTTGAATGTACTCCATTAAAGCTGTGTATTTCATTCTTGAGTAACTTACAGTAGAGAAGGACCAGCATGACCCACACTGGCCTAAAGAATTATTTAAGCATTTAAAATATAAGTTTACTAAGTATGTGACATTGATAAGGTCCAACAGTATGATAATGATGCGTTTTGGTAATAGACTTACCTTGATCTTTAACTGGGCTGACTTTCTTATACCGCCTCCAGTCGAGAGATGCCGGAGTTTTCCTGTTTCTTTTAGTAATTGCCCTTGATTTTCGAGTATTAACTGTTGCGTTCATCGGAGGCTTGCTACCATTTCTTTTTCGAAATTCCACGGGGTCAATGTCCGCAAATTGATTTAACTCTGTTTAAAATTAGTCATTGTGTTAATAATTAATGTATTGAGAAATCAATTGGCCAGCAAAACCTATTACCCTTTGTGTAGGTGACCTTGCCTTCTTTGAAAGCTTGATTGTGAGCAGCTACATCGGCAGCGTTTCTTTGGAAAATCGCTTTACTGTTGGATTCGTGCGTTGCACTCATGTACTGTTTCCTGTGAAAATCCTGTAAAAAAATTGGTTTGCTCAAAAATTCAAATCAAAATTTTTTTTAAAGGAAACTGAAATTTCTACCTTGAAATCTTCAAATTTCAACGTGTCAGGGGAATTATTTTTAGCCTCAGAAAGATTACTGATGGCTAGTAGTGACAATACTGGAATGATAGCAAATTTCAGCATTTTCGTAGGTTTTGTTTTGACTGAGAATGTGCTTGTGGACTTGTGGATGAGTTTATATAGGAACCACTAAAAAATAAAATCTTAATTTGATACCATTTTGAAACATTTCTAAGCGGAAACGGAAGTCGGCGGTTTTAATTAGGACAGTTTTAAAAGTTACCGACACCTGTTACAAAAATACACAATGCACAGTATTGATCCGTGGAAGTAGTATTACAATAATTTAACTAATTAATCGGCCAAATTTAATTGACGATAAAGTTATTTTAAACTGTTAAGTCCTGCCAATTAATGATAGGATGGGGTTCTAAATATTAATGGATGGGATTCTAATGGATACAAGTTGAGGTGCTTTTTTGGAATTGACCGCATACAGTTGCTGGCAACTAATCAATCAGAAAACTGGTCCAGTCGATTTTGTGTTCGGGAAGTAATATTTTAATATTATAATGGCTCAGTTCATTAATCTAGATAGTGCTCGAAAACAAGGGTTGAATACTTAGAGCTATTATAGTAACAAGATAATCAATATTATAGGCCTCTCCACCATACGATACGAGATGGGGGCCGTCTCGTCTCGAATTCTTTGGTTATGGCGAGTTTCGAGTGGCATCATCTCGTCTTGCGTCGCGTTTCAGCTCGAGACCCAAAAATGTCCTCTCGTCTAGAAAACAATACTATGCCGTCCCCCGAGACGAAATGGGTCCGTCTTGTCTCGTCTAAATTTCCTTGGAGACGTCAAGTTTCGAGAATAAACGAGACTATTGTCATCCCGTCTCGCGCGTCGTCTCGTTTCGTGGAGAGCCTAGTAATATTAATTCATCGTGATCATTATATCGTACAAAATCATGATATAAAAAACACTCCATAATTGAAAATAATTTATAGGACAAGTTAAATTGACATATATATTATGCAGGCTATGAAGAACGTTACGAGTTTGGATCAAATGTGTGCTCTTACTCTTAGAATACTTGGGTTTACAGGTTTTACAGGAATCGCCAACCCCAGAGCAGCTAGGCCTCTACGCATTGGATTACCAAATGTAAATTTAAAAAAGGAAACACTTGGAAACTATCGTAAGTTAAAGGACAACTCAAATTTCAATCATATATCGGTAAGAAAGGACTTAACAAAAAAAGAGCAAGCTGTTTGGAAAAAGAAAGCTAAGGGAGCTCAGAACGAGAGGGGCTAAAAGGAGACATGACGGAGCTCTTGACAATCCAGTTTCAAACGTTTCAACGAGGTTTCAACGAGGACCTGGAGCTATTACCTAATCAATTATGTGAGTTTAGATCCATGTGTATCATGAAGGTGATAGCATTAAAAATGTACATTATTTCGAAACCTATTTCGACGTGGTCTCTAAAAAGGCATCATTATTGTGCCAGTCTCAAAAGTAAATGTTTGTAGCCAAGTTAATCTAAAGTCTGAAATGGGTAAATATAATTTTAAATATAAGGGCATAACAGGTTGAATGTCACTCCCAAGATTGCCGACGTAGGATAAGTTTAAGCAAGATGTAAAATTTGGCTCAGTCAAAGTAATATGCAACACTAAATGAATTTTGTGCAATATGACGTAAATTGCTGTCAAAGTGTGGGTGAAACGGCCGTGTATGAATAAATGTAAAATTATGTCTGAGAATTAATTGTGTGCCAAAAGGGTGGATCAAGTATTGCCTGCTATATCGGGGATTGGTCCACTCTAAATGAATTGTAAACTATGAAACAAATGGTGCTAAATAAATATTATTATTATTTAAATCAGAAATGCCTATTTTTATATTTATATACTTGGCTTTTGGAACCAACCGTCATGTTCGTCTGTCTACTTGACAATAACTCACAAACGAAATGACTCACACCTCCCAAATTTTCCACAATTCTAATTTAAGCCAATTTAGAATTTAAGGACGAAGATGGGTCAAATCGTTTCAAGGATCATAAAAAAAGACCGACAGCTCGTTGTATCGGTAAGTTTTACCAATAGCCCCAGTTCCCTGATAAATTAATTACCAGTCAATCTCAAAATAGTATCTGATTTCAAACTATAATTTGAGCTAGGGAAATCCGCAGACTATCCAGAGATTATTTGCGGATATTAAGCCTCGGTCCTTTTCATGTCAGTGCCTCTCGCTGGCTTCTGTCCCAAACTTATTGTTAGTAGTGTTCCTCCCTGTCGCTGGCCTAGTGCTTCTAACTTAATAGTCTTCCTCGCTGGCCCAAATTTAACAATTTTCCTCGTTAGTCCAATGCCCCTAAGTAGCCCTAAGTTGATTGTATTCTTTGCTGGTCTAATAACCAAACTTTGAAAAATTTCCTCGCTGACCCAGAGCTCTGCATTTGTTCGCAACTCGTCAACTCAATAAATGGAATTTATTGTTAGCTGCAGAGTTTTGATACAATGATATTTAGTATTTATGGACTAATAAATTTAAACAATGACATATTGATAAGCCCAGATGAGCTTTATTAAGAACTTAATTATCGAATCGGCATTTGTCTGGCTTCATTATAACGATTCATAGGATTTGTGGACTAATGATGGATTCAAAAGATAAAGAATTGATAAGATCAGATAAGCTTTAATTGAAATTGCCCATGATAATTCTCCTTTCCAACAAAGGAAAGCTTTCTAGCGGATTCCGTTGCGTCAACAGAACGCCAAAATGACGCAAGGCAATGATGGGATACCAGTAGAAGGATAGCATAAAAAACGGTTTTTTAAGAAACACTACATTATTAAAGTAGCTGCTACGACCGAAATTACTTACTACAAATAGTCTCAAAATTTTCAAATTCAAATTTTATTTGTAGCTTGCTTGAAACAAAATCAAAACTCGAATAACTCATAACATCCGGAATGTTTTTAGGCCAACTGAACGTAGGCAGGGTTTGAGGTAACACCACAATCTCCTTGTCCTCGAGCAAGCTTCAAATATCCACTGTCACCCCAACCAGTTCCCCACGAGTTCTTGACAATCCAATAGTCATTACCACTATCTGTTCCATACCTGAAATTAATCCCCAATCAATTAAGTATGCCTTTAAATGTGGTATCGACACCCAAAGTCGCGAATATGATGCAGCCCGTACCCGACCAGAAGAACAGCGTGGTCAACGTTTGTGGTGCTGCAGCTGTAGATACCATCTGATGCCAATTGCCAGTCTTGGGCATCAAGAGCGATGGAAAGCTGTCGAAAAGAGTAGTAAACGTTGATTACATTCGTTTTAATGGCCAAATTAAGTAATTAGCTTGAGCCTGATTATGCAAATTCGTCATACCGTCCTATTCAATTGCTGGATTTCTAGAATCCCTCTTTAAAGTGTAACTTCCCACTTGGATAGATTTAATGGGAGAAATGGGTTTTTTGATTAAATTTTTGGGGTAATTTTTAAGTTTTTCAATGTCAATTTGAATTAAATTCATTCAAGGACAGAATCCATAAAAACCCAATTACAGCGCGGTGGTAGAATTGCATTAAACACATTAAACCCATCGAAGTCAACGTATTCTAAATTTCAAAATTATGTATATTGGAAAACAGTTCTTACAGGGCCATATTGGACAAGAGCAGACTTCATTGACTCGTCATCGTTGCCAACAGTTTGGTAAGAAGCCACGTTGGCCACAAAGTCAGACGGGGCAGGACTGGGGCAACTTTGAGATTGACCCTGGTTGTCCCCAGCACCTGAAGTGTATGGAAGAGTCGTGTCTGAAACAATGCCCCCTGCGAACTGAATGTATTGCCAAGCATTTGTATACATTCCACCCCCACACCCGCCGTCATTGGCTGTAACAAAAAGTATTTAGTATAGACTGATGAATTGTTTTTGATTAATAAAAGTTCCCTTTTAGTACACTTACTGTCACAAGATACCAAAAACTGTTCACTAAGGGTCTGTAGGGTTTGTCCTTTAATCAATTGCTGTGCTTCCATGGATCCGGTCTACAAAGTCAAATTAAAACCATTAACTCAATTTTAATAACTAATTGAAGAACGATGAAAAACTTACAGTAGAGAATGACCAGCACGATCCACATTGTCCTTAAATGAATTATAAATGAAATTGTAAGGATCAATTAAGACAAGTTACAAGATTAATTTTATATCCTAGTCATATTCATACCTTGATCCTTGACAGGGCTGACTTTATTTTGATCCCTCCAATCGAAAGAGGCAGGATTTTGACGCTTTGAGACAGTCCTGAGGGTTCGAGTGCTGATGGAACCGTTGACCGGTGGTCTGTACCCATTCCTCTGTCGGAACACGGCGGGATCGATATCAGCGAATTTATTTAATTCTATTTGTGTCAAATGATTAGCATTTTGTGCGGCTATAGAAATAAAGGTAAAGGATATTTTGTATTGTATACCCTTAGTATAGGAGACTTTTCCTTGTTGGAAAGCCTTGTTGTGGGCAGCGACTGCGGCAGCGTTTTTTTTAAAGTTCTCTTTGCTCTTAGATTCATGCTCGTCGCTCATGTATTGTTTTCCGTGGAAAGCCTAGGTGGAGAATTGTATTTTAAATAGTTTTTTTTAAATACATTTAAATAACTTGAACATACATACCTTGAAATCTTCGAATTTAGCTGTGGCTGGTTCGTTCTGTTTAGCCTCAGCATAGCTGAGGACTACTAGAGCGAGTGCTGCGAAAAGAATGGTTTTCTGCATTTTGCAATTGGGTTGAAGTGTGGAAACTTGGGAAGTAGTTTTGAAACAACTCAAAAGCTTCTTATATATCCTGGATTTAATTTTTTCAACCCCATTTTCACACGTGTACATATGCTAGCGGTTTTTATTTCATGGAAAAATTGAGGTAATTACAACGATTAATTGCTTAACGAGAATTGGGGGGTCATCCGGGAAATTATTACCAACAACATACAGGAGGGGGAAAACAGAATACGCGAATCGCATCTCTGACCACACGCTAATTTGTTAAATATGAATTGATTAAATTGTCACCATTCACCATGTAGTCCATGCCATTTTTTTATTCGCAGGTATGCAATAGTGTTTTTAAATTTTCGTCAGTAGTGGTTAGTCAATTACATTTTTATAATATTTCAATATTTATGTTAAAAAATATTTTTTGGGTAAAAATTCAAGGTTACGCTTTGGGTAGTTGTTTCCAGCATCTATCTATCTATCTATAAGTTGTATGTTTATGTATTGTTTCGAGGTTGTATTTGTACAAACAATGTGAAATGCTAAGCTTTGATGAACCATTTTGAAATGTCACCATTGCTGATACATCTAAGTTAGTCCAGTAGCTTCAATTAAAGCTATACATCAATAAAATCTGTCAAGAATTTCAAAAGATATGATCGTTTGAACGTTGTATTATTGTATTGTATTGCCTTTATTTATCGTGTCATACATCCGTTCAAACAAAATGAGTCCAGTCTCCCACAGGTGACACAAAATTAATATTAATACCCAACGCATCGAACCAGTAATAAATATATAATATTATTAAGACGGAGTGATAGCGGGGATGCCCCCTCATGTTGTAAAAACAGTGTACTACTATCCCCCGTAAGAGATCAATAATAAATTTCAAATTCTCTTGTGTTTCTACATGCACAGTCTCAAAAATACTTTTGTTTCATAGCTAATAGATTTATTTATAATTCCATGCTGAGATATTTTGAAGAAAAAAAATTCCAAGTGCCTCAAATATTAAAAATTAACTTTAATTTTCAGATTTCAGATCCTTCCAATTTTTGTTTTCCAAATATAAAACATAACTAATGAAACTAAGTCAAAATAAATAAATTACAAAATTTCATCCCTCAGCATAAATATTAAACGTGCCTAGTTATTCGTGATGTACACACTGTCACCTGTAAAATAGTTAATTTAATTACCGGATCAGTTGAAGCTATTAGTGGAATACCTACTGCTTTTTTATATCCTTTAAACCTGAAACGAATTTATTGAAAGGACAAATTTTGTACAAACAGTCGAGCAAGTTGATTTAAGGTAGTTAAAAATAAAACTTTTTAATTTGGCCAATTTCTTTTTTGATGCTTCCCAAGTTAATTTAGTAAAATCCTGTCAAAAATTTGAACTTTGAAATTTCCATCCCATTGCTTGGTCAATGCAACGAGAATAAGGCCTTGGGATTTCTTGTAAGAGAAATTCCCACTTTGCATTAAACACATAAAAGATCGGGTGTGAAACTGTAGTTGCCCGAATACAAGTGGATGGGATCCTGAAAGCGGTGACATAACAAGTGCATTTTGGGGCATTAAATTGTGCATGGGGAAATAAACCTTTTGGTTTGAGAATTGAGAGCTATCTCCCCCTCTCCACACTTAACTTCCGACTCGAAATATATTTCCTATTCCATCAAGTTTAATATTATACACTACCTATACAAGCTATAATATTATGCTACACGCCTTATGTGCACTTTAAATTTACGTTTAATTTCCTCTCGAACGTGTCGGTGGGGATTTCACCCTCCTCGGCACCGTACAAAACTAAGTGGGGGCTCAAAAGCATTTGTAAGTTAGCTCCTACACCGTTTCACACCTCCGTTTTAATGTGCACAACTTCCTTCTCTAATACTTAATCAAAAGGAGAGTCGGAGAAGGGTGTCAGGGCCAATTTGAATCAAACATCACCTTCTTAGCCCTATCTATATTTATTATCACTGAGGAGCATCTCGGGGGAAGGAGCTTCATCCTATCAGACCGTGTATAATTAAATATTTATGGTTTTGTAGTATTTATATAGTTGTATTATGTATATACCGTTGTGTGTAGATATTCATGAGAATTGAGTGGTTAAATAGTCCATCAGTAGCTCACATTATAAATTAGAAACTAGTATATTTGTAAATTTACAGACTTGTTGACAGACAGTTTTTGTGTCTTCCATTATTTCGCTAATTTTCGAATTAGCTGTTTTCTCGGTACCTCCTAAAGAATTCCTGATTATATCATTTCCATAGTTAAACAATCAAATGCGGCCTCGTGTGATTTATGATTATACCGACTTTATCGAGCGTTCAAGGAAAATTCGTTTTCGATTTATAATTAAAAAAAAAATATTTAAAAAATGTTTAAGATGAACGCAAATTTTCAAGTCTAAATTGTTCTTAGGTTTCAAAATGTATTTTCTGAAAACGGTACAATTCCCAGGAATCCGAATTACATCCCATGAGATGCTCATTTTCAGTCCAAACTCCAAATCCTTCTTGATACCGTAATTTAGTCTAATTACCTTCAAGAAAATCAATGTGATTCCGTAGTATCTCATCACTCTTCAGTAACCTTTACCACAAAATCGTAGACTAGTCATAATCCGCCTTCCATACTAGATTATCTATTGTTCTTGCAAAGATCTTTATTCACCCCTACTGCAGGCCCACTAACAGCATCCCTCGTCTAATTTACCAAAAACGAACCAGTACCTGGAGGTCATAACATGGATTGCCCACAAGACAGTGAACACAACAGCACCTTCCGGTTCATATGTTGTGACTCATCGGTCGGTAATTGACAATCGATTTGCAATTAGCGTTCAATTTCTTGCTCACAGTTCCCCAACGAGAAAAACATAAATTTTATTATCTCATGTGTGTGAGTAATAACTGCTGTTAGCTATTAGCCCCACCTACTCTCTCCGTTGTTCTGAAGTGCCCCCAGAGTATTGTGAGACTATGTACAAGATTTATAATATTAATATTAGGGTGGGAGATAAGGTAAGAATGACGAGTAAGTGGTTCTTGGTTATCAAGTGGGTCGATTTTTCCCGTAAATCAAAAGGAAAATGAGGTGAACATCTTCCCGCATCACTTTAGTGCTAAAAAATGAATGAAAAGTGGGCTTTGAGGATTATTTCTAAATGATTACAAGCTTACAAGGCTATGGATCCATTATTCATCCTTCCTTATGCACAAAGGGCCTATCCATAAAATCTATGCACATTGTCAAGCCTAATAAAACCCTTGCCGATCCTTGACACTGAATCCCCTGTATTCTTTATAGGCATTGTTATAAAATGGGCGACCCATAATCATCTCTACTTTTCTCTCAACTTGTCCATCTATCGATTCTCCGTACTAAAACCTCATATTCATCATTTTGGAGATGTAGGTTAGGTATAAGGGTTGTACTGTATTGGATGCTCCTCGGAGCAGAGGAAGTGCCATGAGGAATGAATGGATTAGACAGGAAATTAATTCCTAATGTTTATTGCTAAAAAATGATTGAAGAGGTAAAGAGTCAGGTTCCTTGTTTCTATTAGAAAAATTGGTATTGACTTTCCCCTCAGCTGTTTAATAAAGTTGGATCAATAAAAATAAAAAGCTACCTTGAAAAAAATCAAGTTGCTGTACGACTACTAATCTGCATGAAACGTATACTTTTGAATGGTCCTCTAAAAAATGGAGCTAACTTTATTTTGCAAGATTCAAAAAAGAATTTAAATCATAAAATACACACTAGAAAAAACCTTAAAAAGAAGCCAAAGTATTTTTATATAAAGTTAAGACATCACAAGCAATATAAAAAAACAACTCCCCGTTCAATTTCAGATTTCAGTTCTACCAATCTTGTAAAGGCGATTGAGCCTTGGTCCTCCCGGGTATCTCAGAGTAGCCAACTACTTCATAGATTTAGGCAGAGAGCCCGGGTAGTAGGGCATTTGGTGAGTTATCTTGTTGCAGAAGAGCGGCTTAAGTTGTTCCTCGGTAAGAAGATGTGAACAAATGGGCCTCAATTTCCAGCCCTTCCATCACCTCGGACAAAAACTATTTATTTATGTCTCTTGTCTCCCTAAGTCTCCTTCAATCTCCCGAGGTCCATCTTCGCCAAACGAGCCCATAGATATCTCCAAACTCTATACCACCAACGCTAATATATAACCTGCAAAAAAGACTTTATTGGCTCCGATTCAAAGAGATCAATCCCCCCTTCCTCCGTCCATTGAATCAGATAAATCCTTAAGAAATCGACCTCACCCTTCTAGTCGACTAGACCTTTGCAATCTCTATACTCAGGGCCGGGCATTTGTCCTCTCTCTTCATCCGGCATTCCTTAGCAAACTATGAGAGCAGAACTACTGGGAAATTGACGGGGTAAGAAACCCGGGGGGGTGCTGGTTTTTATCTCCTAGCTTTTACTACTTTCTCCATAAAGTTGTAAGCAAAATTCATTCTAATTTTAATGGAATTCGACTTATAAATTCTTTTGGTGTGTACACAAATAAACGCATGCCTACCAGTTTCTCCCAACTCGTCTAGATTCTTAAGTCCAGATTTGGACAGTTTTACCCGGACTCTCTTACCCTTTCTACTTAGAATATATCGGGCAGATGCTTCGGCAGCATTTACGATTCAAAGAGGCGAGAATGTGTTCTCCGCTTGGGCAGTCGTCTATGAATTTTGTGATTGAGAGATAGCCGAGTAAATTTCACTCCTGTCGCCCCATCCGGGCAAGATGGATGAGGAGAAAAACGATCCGAATTCGGATTGTAATATGCGACACCAAGTTTTTTTAAACAGTGGAGACCAGATGGGAAGAGAGATATGGATTCCCTATCCAACTCGGTGCAAAGAGAGTTGATACAAATATGCGGGCATGCAGGGTCAGGATCACTCAACCCTGAATCTACCCGGTTTTTCTTCCGAATAAAATGTATAAAAAAACACGGATTTCTCGTTTTGTGAATACACATTGTAAGGGAATTTGAATTATTCATCTCGTATGAATTCAAGAGACAAGATTAATCTGTTTCCCTTCTTACGGGCATTGGCACTCTGGGACATTCTACACTTCTGGAACAGGACTTCTAAAACGGCTATTTCCGGTTCGGGCTGTCCATCAACTAAGTGAATCCCCGGGTTTTTTCATTTACAGTCTTCCACACTTAATCCTCCCAAGTAATAGTTTCTTACGATTGACATTAAATCTCCCCTCAGTGAGGGTGGACTTGAAATGCAATATCAAAGTCGTTACATACTAGTATGATACTAGGTTTGGGGGCTTAAGTGCTTGTCTCCCCTAGTTGAAATCCACAGTAATGAAATTAAATATGAGGGGGATTAGGTGCCATATACCGAATTACCTCGGTGTGATTACTTGTATTATCGACGTTTGGTATGTTTGCCCCTCTGGACATTCTATTCCGCGTATGTAAAAAGAATATATAAGTTTCCGGAGGTGATTATACATGGGGATTCGTTTGAAGAAGGGAGAAGAGGTTGATTATGAATTGAGATCACGTTCTGAATTGCGATTTGGGCAAAAGGGGAGATAAAATTGATAGCTCCAAAGTGCTTAGCAAGTTCCATTTGATGGCAAATACACTGGCATTGTGTCCCTTCCACACGCGTGTCGAGGTCACTTGAAAGGTCAGTTGAGTAAGTGGTACTGGCTAAAGGGTTGAGAGGATTTGAGATACCTTCAAGACTTCGACATAGATAGGGTAGTTTTAGATGAAGGATTATGAGGGGTAGATGGGGTAATAAAAGTCATACTTATTCTGCGAATATGCTTCGTACTTATGGTTCTTTATTTTTGGTGAATGCCCGTTGCACTCTCAACTTTAGTATAATTGCGGGGATAATCGGTGTGTAGATGAGTAGGGATTTTCTCTCAGGATAGAAATCGCTGTGGGCCTGTAGTTCTAATCGGTTAGGGATATGACCCATGTACTTTTATTTTTATTGTGATTTCCAAAGTTTGTCATGACTTTTATACATAAATAAAGACTGGTATTCAATAGATGAAATTGTGAACTATCAACTATTTCAATTACTTTAACTCAAATTTATACCTAGGCTGTTCAAAATTACAAACATGAAACGTGTTCAAATTATCTGTAGTTTGTGTTATTGTGAGGTTAAACTATTACATCATTGGTTATATTCATTTTCGGAAATGCTGCTGGACAATAGAAATTTTAAAATCATTATTTACGTAAATCTGTGTCTGAGCAGTCAGAGAATTAATTACTATATATTACTGCATTGCCAGAATAATAACACCTAAAAAAATTTGTTCTGTTTTCATAAAAAGTACACATAAAAATATACGCCTACGTGTACCAAAAGAAAAAATCTAACTCACAAACGAAAGTATACACTAAAACATTAAGGTTATTGAATATTCCTTGAAATATGGAGAGATAATTAACAAAAATTAAGCACGTCAATCTCAATCCCTTTAATGATGAGATAAGCTTGATCGTTCTACTTACATCCAAGGCTTCTGTATCTTACACCTCTCTTACCAATCATCTTAAAACCTCTGCACACTAAATAAGTATTCGACGTAACAAATCCTTATGAATCAATTTATCCAGCCTATCAACATTACCGAAAGATTAAATGGTCTCTTAGCATAAAATAAATAAACTCCAGGTACTATAACTCACAACAGTTGACAGTCTTACCCGGTTCCCATAAACACCCTAAGAAAGCTGATTCCATCTTTTTTTAAACTACCCAATCGCTCTACTCACAAGTTGATAAATAGCTCATCCAAGCCATATTAGAACCATTCCAAAAGATAAGCAAGACAGATAGACTACCCCAACACCTGCCAACAGTCCCGCTACACAACTCCCATCTCCGACTTTAAAATCATGTCTTGCCATTTCCCATAAAAATATGATAATGATATTATCACAGACGACAGAAGAGGAATGCGAACAAGAAGAAGGGGAGCTCCTTATCATAAAATCGCTATCTCAAACTTTTGCATTTTGTCTCAGCTTTGGCCACACAGCCAAGACTCGACACCCCCTGGGGTTCTTCCGTCATTCAAAAGTGAGCCTGAAGGAGGTGAGGGAAAACCCGAGGGGGAATCCGTATGAATAAAATACAAAACACACGCGGAGAGATAAAGAGAAAGCTTAGGGGGAAAGTTACATCTTTTTATTCTCAAAAGGCAATAATCATAATCTCAAATGACCTTATCCATCTTCCCAGCATTCACAGTCCATCTCGACCCTTAAATAAAACCCACGGTCTCATCTCATCATCCAACCATCTTTGCCAACAACTATCAGCATACACCCTTGTACAACAACAAGGCAAGGAAATTTCATTGATTTTAGGAATATTACGACCCCGTGGGGGCATGCAATTCTCTCACAGTCAGCTGACCCTTTTGTGGTCAAAGTTCTGACCAAACGTGGCCCGGTTTCGTGTAGACCAAACCCCTAGTGCTTTTCAGCCTGTTTCTGGACATGGAGGAGGTCTACTTTGAGTGATTTTGTATTTCTTGGCTAGGTTCCTTAATTGCAGTACGGTAGGGGCAAGTGTAACCGTTTTTGGCAGGAGGGACATAAAAAAAGTTGAAGATGTTAAGAAAGTAAAAAACAGGCTTAATTTCCTATGCAACTGCAACTGCTTCCAAAAGTAGTTCCATGTCTCCAGGCCCTTTTAGTTGGCACAGAATGGTGAATGGCGTGGAGAGGTGTAATCGTGTAAAGCTGTCAGGTGGATAGATTATGGGGACAAGAGGATTTTAATTTCCCCGTGGCCAAGAACAAATGCCCCCTCTGCCAGCCCAATTATTCACACCAGTTTTAATTCTCTGGGTTTTCCAAGATAAGAAGATGAGAGGGGGACTGCTGACTGTGGTGGGTAAATGATAATGCTAATCCATTATTATAAATTAGAGGGTATCGTGTGGGGCTATTACTGCATCGTCTTCATCCCCTCGACCATCTTGGCCCATTCACACTACATGTTGTGTATGATTATCTCGAGTTCTCCAGGTTGTCCTTTTCGGATATTTTACGGGGATGTGTATTTAACGACTTGCACGATTCTGAAAGGACGGAAGTGTGGATGGAAAAGTCGGTGGTGGTCTTTTCCCCAGCTGACAGATTACCAAATGAAGAAGGAAAGGTGGAATTTATTTCATGGAGAAATGGGAGAGCCACTTTTCATATTACTTTCTCCCAACGTTCTATACTTGCTGGGTACTCTTTTTATGAGGCTTTTGTTACTGGACAAACCGTGCTAGAGCTACGGGGGATTTTCAAAACCCATTCCCAATAGTAATAGAACAAAATCCGGGATTTTAGTCCACATTTCCAGGAAATGCGGTGACATAAAAAAATCTTAACTGTACCCTAACTCATAATGGAAGTTTCGTTGATGCAAAAGCCGGAATATCGAATTGGAATTGGCATTTCGACCTACATAAAAAAATCCAGATGAAAATTAATTTGAATAAAATCATAATATTTTTCACAAAACCCTGTAAGTGGTTAAGATTGTTTTTATACAATACACATTGGCGATTGAAAATTTGCTAAAATTTGTTAGGCCGATAAAACAAATTTCTTGTTTTTAATTCAAGTAATTTTCGTTTTGATTTGTTTGGTCTATGTCAATCATTTTTTAGCATTGGTGTGAGATATGTTAACATTGCTAGGACTAAATTTTCTCCAGTAACAATCGTAAATGAATAGGGTCGGAAATATGAGGACAAGGTCCTGTAACAGAGGATGTAGTAGTAGTGTGTACAACTATGGATGAAATAAGGGTGTTGGAATTGGCTCCGGTCCCGGTGTCCCAGTGGTACCCGGGTGTTCATGCTCCCGGTGTTATTCCCGGAGAAATGTTGTCCCGTCGTGTTCCAAGAGGAAGGAGTGAAATAGGGCTCTTCGTCCTTCTTGCCTATAGCTCCACCCAATTTTCGTTTCCTAAATCTCCTAGGGATTCCATTCTAGCTCTTCTAGCCCCTATTTTTTGTTACGTTTAGCCTTGAAGGATTCCTTGTTGCATTTATAGAATACCTTGGGGTTTGGGAGAGAAAAATTGTCTTCCATTAGCCAGGACGTTAGGCAATAAAAAATTGTCCAGATATACAAGACCCTGTTGTTTCCTTTGGGGATTTTCAAAATAAAGGAAATCATTTTTCTCTCCCCAATTCACATGTGTTTTCTAAGCAATGTCAATTGCATGCAGAAACTTTTGATCGAATCCAATAAAAATGCATGTTCCAGGGTTTTGAATAATAAAATTTCAGTTGGTCTGATTTAGTTTTTTACCCTTGTAAACTTCACCAAGAAATTAATACATTTAAAAATCTGTTAGCATCTGAAAACGTGTAGAATGTGTAAGGCATTATAAGTTTGTAACTTACACGGAAATCAGCTCACACTGAACTGCTCAAACCTGTGCAATTATTATCATTCAAATATGTATGTGGCTTTTCATCAGACTTTAAACAAAATTTTGACGAGCCGATTCACTCATTTCGACAACATTTCGGCGAAACTTTTGAAGCTAATTTCTTCGACACCGAAACCCAACTAATTCTTTTGCCTTTTCAGACTTAGATTGAAATTTTTGAACATTCCTTTTTAAAACATTAACTTACTCCTCACGATCTCCTCAATTAGCTGAAAATATTCAAGCTGAGCTCTCTCACAACTCTCTTTTCAATGTTGATTCCTTTCATTGGCCCGTCGTCCTTGAATTGAACCTTTTACATTTTTGTGTCTACCCCAACTCGTGTTGTACAATAATCCCCACCGACTTTGAAAAACATAGAAAGGAGGGAGAGAGAAAGTAAATTAGAGAAGAAACTCCCAAGAGAGGTGAACCTAATCTTTCCAGTTAATGAGCCACAAAGTGAAAGGAAAATGAGATCCTTGTTATTCATCCTTGAATCGACCCGAGTGGGTTTTTGAGGGTTCAAACGTTTCGACGTCAGACCTTCCTGTCCCTCTATCATAAGCAAGTCAATTAAATACTTGTCCCCCTTTCAATTAAATCTACTCACGGGATTAAACACCAGCGTCATTAAGCTCAAACTTTTAGTGGAGAGGTAGGAGGTCCACTATTTTGAAATAGAAAAGGCTGAAAGAATTGAGCAAGTATGTTTATAGTTTATTTATAGCAATTCTAAAGACTTCACACTCTTTACAAAAGCCCACTAGTTTTGCCGAATGTTGGTAAAGTTGTATTTTGTAAAGGAGGGGCTGGCGTCTGGAGTCTTTCAGGTTGGAGTTGGTCATTTCCGGTTCTACTTAAATAGCTTTCTCAACTGCTAATCAACACTTTCCCTGGAAATAGACAAAGCAAGGATCACGTACGAAGGGGCTTAATCGGTTGCCCAAACTGATGTCTGCTGGGAATTAGTACAACTGACTTTTACAAATACTTTTTTGAGGGACTGAAAGCCACCGGAAACTAATTTCAGTTGTACTTTTGTTAGTTCGAAACTGTAGATTGGGGCAATAAAGGAGATGTCAATAAAACAAATATATTGGAGGCTATTACTAACCTTAAATGCTGGTGGTATGGAATTATGTTCGCGAATTTAGGAAGCCATAAAGATCACGGTTTACTTTCAGCTTTCAAATTAATTGTGGTGTAAAATATTTGGTAGGACATGTAGTAATTTAGCATGAAAAGTATTTTCTGTCAAAGGGTCCAAGCTGAAATTTGATTGATTTTCATGAATTTAGAACTTATTCATTATTCTGTGTGCAATGAACGTGTTCAGAAAATATATGAACAGAATGTTAAAAACCATTTACATCGTTTATTGGACAACTTTCTGATAAAAACATCAGACAATTAAATCCACTTTAATTAAATTCATAGTCGATATTAAACCGGTCTGTTCGTAATTACATTATAAAATACTGGATGACATAAGGTACATTGTACAATTCAAACATAGTAAAATTAACAAACCCATCAAATAATAAATGTTATTTGCCTATACTAATCTAAAATCTTAATCTGACATTCGTATAAATACATTCGTTTCAATCCAGTTACTTTTAAAGTGTATGTACACTACACTAACCGCTTTGTACTATGTTGATAAACTCCGGCAGATCTAACCTGCTAACTCCAGAAAAGTATTACCAATCGGGTAATTGAACTTCAACTTGAAGATATAAAGTTAGTCGCAGATTTGCTCGTCATTCCATATTAAGCTGATCACCCTAGGCTCCTTCGAATGTCTCCCCCAAGAAATGCGAAATCTCATCGACAGGACATCCCCCTTCGTGACCACCAGGTCGGTCTCTCTGGATCTGAAAGTGGCTATCCCAGCCTCCGCATCACTTTGTACCCATACCTTCCAACCCTGAAAGAAATTTAGAACATTGTTAGTCAAGTGTCACCAGAAAAACTGAAAATAGCAGGCTTAACCATCTTTGGTGAATGGATATTTAAATTTTTTTAAACTCACCCCAATGAAAGTGAATGCGATGTCTGTCTTCATCACAAGTACCCACTGGCCCTTGTGATCTCGAGGGGCGACGAAACTTACATTTCGTAAATGGTTTAAAAGGCCGTCGGATTCTATTCTCAGTACGTTGGTACAGTGGTAAGAAGAAACGGCTTGTAAGCTTATGAATAAAACCGCTAAAGAAATGATTACAGATGCCTTGGTGTCCATAGCGGAGTGGATTAAAAAATATTAGTGCTTTTTGATTTCAATGTGTCGATTACGTTCGTCTGACTTTCTGCTTCTGTCCTAATTGTAAGAAATTATGTTCCTTATAAAAGAAAATATTTGTGACGGTGGTAGAGAAAAACAAGGATTTAGCCCAATAACTTGTTATCACTAAAGTGGCACCACCCCTATTTAAGAATACGTAAGAACGCATATCATCATATTTTTAGCTTGTGGCTAGGATTTATGTTAACCATTAAAGCTCAACTAATTAACCAGCATGCATAGTGTTAATTAAATCCAAAAGTATTTATTAGACTACCACCAATGATGATTTAAGATTGCATTCATACAGAAACTGGATTCAATAAAAATGAGTACGTGAAATACTGGATGGATGGTGGGTTATGTTAATAGAAAGGTAGTATAGGTTGGGATTGGAGATGCTGAAAATATCCACGAATATCTGTCAAGTGCCAACTTTAATCTTAATCACTGTCAATTGGGGTTGATCAATGCTAAGGTCCATACTGAGGTTTGATACATGGAATGACTGGTTGGGTCAATGGTTCAGATTCGAAGGTCATTCTCATTCCATGAGTTCATCGTGCATCACATGTTAAATACTCCTTCAACTTTTAATACGCGTCACTCTTTATGATTCGTGGTTACGTCGTAGGTGTGGTCGATAAAGCCAAGCCTTCGAGTTTGTTGTTCTTCGAGATGCTTCTTAATAATATTTGGTTACATTTTCCATAACATGTACGCACATCCGGACAATTGATGGAGGCCGTAGCTTCGCAGAAACTGTGGAATCACAGCAAACCCAAATTACCAAATGGATATTCCTAATTCCCATATGAATCAAAAACATTCTCGAATTAAAAAATAACGACGTAATCGAATTTCGAATTGAAATTTCAAGTCTTTGTAGAAGTTATTATTTGCTTATAATTCTAACCTTTTTTATGCATTGCTATAAATATGAATCCCTTTGACGAACTTGTAATTTTGAATTGTTTTGAATTCGTAAGAAGCCCACGGCTGATGTATGCTATAGTATAACACAACAGGTATAAAAAAGTATCTGTTTATAATCTATTCGTAATTAGAAAAGTGTAAATGTACAAGGCAAGGATGTTTACGTAAGTTTGGTACGATTTCAAGAATGTATTTCATTTAGCCGAGTTTAAAAAGGCAGGTCATAAAATGCTTACCCTGTTAAAATAAAATTTGATACTTTATTGTCCCAAGGTTATCCTAGTTAAGTGCTGTGTAATTGCAATTAAAGTTTACATTTCATTTTACAAGGTTTTGCATAAATCGAACTTCAAGGAAATATTTCAGTGTGAGTGCATTTGAGCCCCAGCCCGTGCTTATGTGATCACTACCGCTCGTCAGTCTGTTGGCACGTGATGACTATCTTCATTCTGGTCGGATTGACCTGAAATTCTGCATACGTGTGTGTTAAGAGTGAAATTCGAAGATGGGTAGGATCGGAGTAAGTAGGGCTAGATGAACAAAAACTCACTGTGTTGATTTACATAGGTTGTCCATTAGAGCTGAAGTCCTATACTATCGCCCTTCTTACTTTTAACTCAATCTTTTCGACAAACATATTGAATTTCATCAAACAGCATTTGAAGTTAAAAAACGTATTCCCTGGTTTTAATTATCACACACATTCATTATCATACATTTAACTTGGTTAAAGAATTAAACTGTTACGATGTAAAATAATTGGTGGTAAGCCTACTCTCCAGCCCACCTCCGACTACACTTCCAAGCTACACGATCGCTAATTTCTTCCGGGGCATGCACTTGCCCCAATGCCCTTGCGAGTTCTATGAAAATGATACAACCATCCCATGCGTCCATATTTTGAATTACAGACCGAGATATAATAAAGACCCAACTTGTACATTTAAATGGTTTTAATTGTTTCAACAGAAACTTTGCAGTTAGATAAATTTTTAAAATTTTAAGCCAATGAACAGTTGTACAGTTTTCGTAATTTTTCCACATCGTTAGCCGTAAGATTGCCAGATTTACTTCCAACCAAAGAACCATCCTGATGTACAATTAAATCATCTCCATTAAAAACAATGCTTTTCATCTATATCATTCAACTCAATACTAACAAAGTATCAAACTAGGTTTATGTATTTGAAATATCTGACCTTGGCCAAAATAGTGTACCGGCCATTAGAGCTGAAGGCATCACTGGCATAGTGCATTATTGAATGGCTATCATACCTAGTGCCAAAAGTCTCCGAATCCGAATACTTGTCAAAATTATACGCATTCTCTACAATTAAATATAAGAGAAAAATTAGGGTGCTTTGATTTAATATTTGACAGCTTAAATATCCACACCTTGTTGAATGTTCTCGTAAAAGATGTCAATATAATCATCTCGATCTGGTCGGGATTGCTCGTGGTAGTAACCAAGGGCGTGGATGAGCTCGTGTTGTACAGTGTTTTTGTAAATGCATCCACCACTATTCAACCCTTGTGGCTCGAGGTTCATCATCTATTAAATAATTTTAGTTAGACCTATGGATTGTGTGTCAACAAAAATGTAATATTTACATGCATACAAGTTAACTGACTTGAATAGAAATTTTGAAATTGTAGAAAATTGAATGAGCTGCAATTTAAAATTTTTGACTCAGCCTCTCGGGTTAAAATTTACGGAATTGGTTGTTTGAAAAATCATTTACTGCAAAATCACTTGCTCTTAATATTTAATACTGACTTAGGACATTTAGGCTAGGTTAAATAATTAATTGTTAGTTAGTCTGATAATCAACCTGTTTGCCCCCTCTTTTCCCAACGTCTGCGAAACAACCGGTGCCAGGCCCGCCTCTCATAATTTCCACAAAATCTCCGGTAGGAATTGAATCTTGGGGCCAAATCCTCACTGGGATGCATAACACGTTTTCCAACTCGTAAAGAGCATCGTTGATAACTTGAAGCTCAGATTCGGCTACAATTCAATAATAATTTAAATCCATAATAGTATAACATATCTAAATTGTTATAAGCTTACTAAAAGCTGGATCAGGGTGGACGTAGAAGCCATCTTGCCACCGCAGTTCTTTCTTGACACCCGATCTCAGAACATTTCCCTCAAACTTGACCCGGCACAATGAATGGCCAGAAGGGGAAATTGCTGAACTGGGATCTGTAAAATATTAACTTGATAACCTCGAGATTACTGACAATTAAGGATTTCAACTTACAATATCCAGCGGCCTTTGTAGGTGGGTGGGGTTGCAAAATTGGAGACCCAAGGCACACCTCCATCAACCCTAAGAAAAACAGGATACAATTATCTTTAAACATATTGACAAGCTAAACTCGGAAATGTATTATGAAGATGATACAATATTTCAAATACAACTGAATTAAACTCTATTTCCCCTTGTTTTTATACTAAAGATAAGCGTAGGGATCTGCTATATAAAAATCGTAAAATTTGTAATGTTTCTGAAAAATTTATTACTCCAGAAAATGGGTGTTTGTAAATTAGGTGACACTAAATTCCTCATTTTTAGACACCTCTCCAGCAATCGTAAACGAAAAATATCGTGAACGCAAAGCGACCTCAGCCTCCCCCCTATCGTTCCGTAATTTACGAATAGCCCTTAATTGGTAATTGTAGGTTGCAGTCGGTATATGAGATCAATTTCATTCAGCCGAAAGTTATAAGGGAGATAATAAAAAGCTTAGCCTTTTAAAATAAAATGTTTCATGCCACTACTTTTTTATCCCAAGGTTATATCCAATGTAACTTTTCCGTAATTGCAATTAAAGTGCATATTTAATTTTCCAAGGTTTTCATAAATGGAACTTCAAGGAAATATTTCAGTTCAAAGTGTGAGTTCATTTGAGCCCCAGCCAGTGCTTATGTGATAATCATCGTTCGTCAGTCTGTTGGCACGTGATGACTCTCTTCATTCTGGTCAGATTGACATGGAGTTCTTCATACTTGTATGTTAAGAGTGAAATTAGAAGATGGATATGCTATGGTCGGAGTAAGTTGGGCTAGATGTGAAAACACAGGGAAAAAACTGACTGTGTTGATTTACATATAAGGAACTTATTTTTGCGCAAAATGTCATGTGGAATTGTTTAGAGCAGGTTTATGTTTTAAAAAAATATTCCAAGTTCCTAAAACATTGGTTATTAATAAAAAATAAGTGAGGGACATGACAAGGAGTGCGTAATGACATTTAGTGATAGTTTAGTTATAGTTATTTATTTTAAAGGGCCAAAAAATTATCAAAGAGAGACGACTTAGCAAAAACGTATAACATTATATTTAAGTACTATAAACTTGATAAGCTATTAGCAGTTGTACATCCGACGGAGTTTTTCCACATCATTGCCCGTCAAAACCCCCTGAGATCCCACTTGAGATCCATCCTAGATTGTACAAAGCAATTGCCGAATTAATAGTCACACTCTCTACTGGTAAAACGGATTCCCATTTTGAAACCATAGCTCATACAAATTTGAAACTATTAACTAACCTTGGCTAACAGGGTGGGTTGTCCATTAGAGCTGAAGTCGTAGCTTTTATAGTGCATGATGGAGTGGATATCATACGGAGCTCCGAAGGTGTTCGTATCCATCATCTTGTCGAAATTGTAGGCATTGGCTAAATATTTTAATATTTGCACATTTATTATTTAAAATATTTCCCAAAATATTAAATAGAATGATTATTCAAGCCATACCTCCGACGATATTCTCGTAATAAACGTTGACGTGATCATCTCGATCCGGTCGGCACTGCTCATGGTTGTACCCTAGGGCGTGAATAGACTCGTGCATTACAATGTCCTTGTAAATACATCCGTTAAACTGAAGATTAAGATCCTACGATACAACAGATACACGGTCATATAACTTGATGTATTCAAATTGATTATTAAGGGCTACTGAAAATTATTATCAACTTTTTCTGGGGAAGTTGAGACGCAGGGATTTTGTACAACATTTTTCTATACGGTCAAAAAGCACAGCACCTCAACCTCCTTATTATTAGTTTTAAAACAGCTCATACCTGTTTTCCACCAAGACGCCCAACATATGACCAACAGCCGGTACCGTCTCCCCCTTTAATCATTTCAACGTAGTCTCCCGTAGGATTTGAATCCTGAGGCCATACAAGAACTTGGATACACAAGACCTGGGACAACTCGTAAAGTCCAGCGTTGATCACTGCAAACTCGTCCGCATCTACGAATGGGAAAATTATTAAATTCAAATTATTACACACCTGGAGAGTTTTTTATCAACCTAATCAGAACGGGATTTAAATATCTTACTGAATCCCCGATCCGGGTGAACAATGAACCCGTCTCGCCACCTGTACCTCTCATCAATCACACCCGATCTGGTCTGGTCATCTGTGAATTTCACCTGGCACAGAGCACTTCCATGGGGCGATACGCCTAAATTCGTATCTAGAGGAGAAAATATATATTGGAAAGGGATTTATCTGCATGTAATTCGTTTTTACATTTAGATGACTTACAGTTGGCAGTAGGCCTTGTCGGGGGAAGTGGTCTGACCACAGGTGTACCTAGGCACACCGCGATCGACCCTACGAGCAGAAGGATAGAAGCGGCTTGGAACATGGCGTCTAGTTTGATTGTCAATCTTCTTTCTTTCTTGAACTTGGGAACGGGATTGGTGTTTTGGTTTATGGAAGGGTCCCTTTTTATACTCAAGTTCATTAATTAGCATAGTCATGTAGTTCTGATTTGAGACTTTATTGTGATCAAGGATAAAAAAAGATGTGAAGTGGGAAATCCTGTATTTTTAATTTACTAATACATTAATAGAGTTACAAACAAACAAACAGCACGGGAGAGGAAAACAATCAACTTATTAGGTTATCTTGCGTGCAGGTTAGTCTAACCTTGTCCAGGCAGATTTGATAGGCTCGTTCGTTTTTTGTTATAAGAAATTTGAAGTTATTATTTATTAACACCCATAAGACCCATAACGTCGGACATGCTATAAAGTTAACGGCTGTCCTAGACGGTATAGGACAATCTAGACGTTTCCGTAGTATGGGGACACCGTAGAAGGTGTCAAACTCCTTTTGGACCTTGTCTAAGGTCAGGGGTCGATTTTATGTTTTGCCGTCTTAGTTCGAATATGCTTTAAAATCTACTATCGGGCCCCGACCCAGTGAACTGGGTCACAAATAAGGAGGGTATCCAGTGAGTATTTGCGGATATTTTATTAAATCTCTGTCCTTTCATGTCAGTGCCCCAGTGCGCACTGCCCCTCGCTCCCTTAACTTAATTGTTTACCTCGCTAGCCCAAATTTAATAATTTTTCTCGTTGGTCGACACATCGACAAGCATACAGGCGGCCAAGCACACAAGCCCAAGTGACCATTCTGAAGTGGGAATCCAACTTGATCATCCTGTCATACTTGTCTCCAGTATCGAGTACAGCATAGGCAACTGACCTGTAAAGTCTCTACTTGAAATATGCAATAAATAAATCTCTCCGTTACGCAGTTGGACAACTTAACGTTCACAATAGGACAATCCCTCAGCAAGTCTAAAAATTGCATCGTTCTTTTTGCACACCAACCCACTGGAGTTGTAAAACAATAAACATTATCGAGAAGACCCGTGCTGAGTTTTATTTGACTGATGCTCGTGTTTTCAAGTGGGCGATTTGTCAAATTATGAAATTTGTTTGTTTAATCTCTTTTGATTGTTTGTTTTCGTTTGATATCTTAGAGTACAGACGGCACGGGGTTTGAGAGTTAATGGTGTGAGAATAAAAGTGTCACCTTTGCCCTACTCTTGACCTTGCCTTGCTGAGTTAAATACAAGGGTTCATAAATCAATTTGGAAATGTCGCAGGGACCTTTGTAAGTTGACAGACTTTAAAAACCAAAAGAAGGCTTACCAAACATTTTGACGAAAACCTAGACTTAATTCCAATTCCTTAAGTTTTGACGGCATTTATAAGCCTAATAAGATCTTATCTTACAGTTCCCCAAAACCCGGAACGGATGCATGAGGATTCTATTACTTTGCCCATTTTGTAGTTTAGGGAACTGGAAGGATTGCCTATACTTTAGCATATAGACATGTGCAGAATTTAATTACAAGGTTTCCTCACTCGATAACTTTAATTAATAGTAACTCAAAGGTTAACTAAAACGTAGGGTATTGTAAGTACAAGTTGAACGAGAGGAGGAAGTTATAAATAACTCTCAAGTGATCTCATTTGATGTTGGCAAATTAATATAATTCTCTCTCTTTGTGGTGGTGGTGGCTTCTTTCTCCCTTTGAGAGTTTCAAGTCTCAAATTTTGCAAATTATTCCAGCCCCCTGATTTCACTCTCTTTGTGTCTCTTGTATCTGTGAGCACTTGTGTTAGAGACCTCAAGCCCTTTTATGTCATAAAGGAGAGTCAATTTCGTGGCCTAAATTCACTTCCTATTCCCACAGGGAAAACAAATCTCGTTACACAACTCCTATCCACCCATTTTTACAACATCAACATTTCAACCAGAAATACTCAAACTTTTTCTTCAGCTCAACAGGACAGTTAGGTCAGGTTGTGTTGGATTACAATTTAGATATTAATTAAAACATTATCAATCCACTTCTCTACTTTGTTTACCCATGGATCCTTTTCCCCTTCATATTTTGGAAACTATAATACCAAATGAAAATTTAAAAAAACATGCATGCGTATATCTTAGAATTTTATATTGGCAAATCTTGTTTAGAAATTGGGATTTATTTATTCAGCCCTGAGGCGCTCTCTGGCACTTCTTTCCAGACAGCTCCAAGATGAGACTAGCCCCTTGAATTTCCAATTTTAATCGGAAACTGGATCAAGAATTGGCACTGACAATTTCACGCTTCGTTGAATAATAGAGAAAAATATACACAAGCCAAGTCTCCTCAAGTGTCTTGAATAGCATTTTATTATTGACAAGCCTTGGGGGTACTTGTCTTTGTATTGTGTCTACAGAATAGATTTGGGTTCAAATACGGGCATTACATTTATTCTAAGCTTCTAAGCATCCGTGGCCGTATAAGTAATGCTTTACGATAACCGAAATGCTCGTGTTGAAAACTTAGCATTTCAGAGTTCATGACGTGTTGTCTTTAAATTCTCGTAATTCTTTCTCAATCCTGTAAAAAAATAATACTATAAGCCAAACCATGCAGGCATACAAATGAAATAATATTATCCTGTTAATAAATTATTTTATTTTTAAATCCACAATCAAAAAATGTTTGCATTAGAAAGTCCACGAGCCAGATCCTCCGATTTCCTCATCAGATGATGAAAAACGTGTGCAAATTATCCCCATGAATCTCTAAGACTTTTGTTCTTGTTTCTTCCCCATTCCCACCTGACAAACGCTTTTGTTGTAAACTCATCCGAATTTCTTAAGCCCGGATACCCCAACGAAAGCATTAACTCCGGCCCTCAGAGTTAGATTTCCCATTAACCTCTACACATTATACTTTCCTAGACCAGCTTGTGCATTCTAATTCCATAGAAATCACCAGAAAAAGGTGGGTCATACGGGATAAATGATCCCAGAAAGGTATTATCCTTGTCTAAACTCCCCGAATTCGGGTCAAAGGAGTCTCCCTTATTATTCTCGTCAGTCAAGACTGTGAGGAGCAAGTGCAATGTTTTAATACATTTTCCCAAGTGGAATGGTTGAATGAGATTTCGCCACGGGTGAGTTAAGTGCCTTGCTCATTAACCTCTTAAGTCTATAATGTAGGACTTAGCTATCCGATCTGCTAGAAGAGATTCCCACGTCTTGAAATGATCCAGTGGGCATTAAGGACAACTGCTTCTAGCCCAAACTCAAAACTATTTCTGCATAACTTGCCTATGCATTCAGGATTAAGCATGAGCATGTGAACTGATATACATAATACGCAAATTCTCAGACATGTTTTAGAGTTAATCATCCCAATCTCATTTAGTTTACAGGAGTTGAACACATTCTTAGGATAATCAGAAACCTGCCTCAACGCCACGCCACATTTCCTCAATCGGTCTACCCGAACTGAACGAGTTAGTTTATAATTGTCTGCATAAGCTAGCTACACGGGGATTTGAGGGATTCAGTTCCAAGCAAAGGGACTCGGTGCTTCAGGCAGTTATTCTGCTGACTTACCTCAACTATATAAGTTCAGTAACGGTTCAAGGGTTTAATCCAGGTTGGGTTAGCTTCGCCTCTTATCAAACTTTCGATCCCCAATCTTTGAACTGATCTTGTTCATTTTATCTTCCTTCGTTGCTGCTTACCAACACTGGTAGGTAGTTACAAAGGACTGAGGAGTCTAGTATGAGAGTCTAAAATGTTCTTTGCTTAAGTGCGTCTTTTAAAATCAAATATTATGAGGGTCCTAAAACCTGGAGTATTAAGTCGCTGAAGAATGAGATTAAAAACTTTAGAAGATGATGACACAGAGTAGTGAGACTTGCACCTGTCTAAACTGTCCCAATATTGAGGTGAAATGAATTGAAAAATATCGTATGAATTGATGCTCCATGATTAGAGCTAAAGAAGGCAATTCTAGACCCAACAACTGGGTAATTATACCCTCATGTTACATGACAGTATAACATGATCTCATGACCTATTAAACTGCAAGTAAACAAAAAAAAGTCTCCATCAGCCCCAAGTGTCTCAAGTTCCGTTCTATTGCTCGACCGTGTCAAGTGTGAGAGAGAAAGGAGTCTTTATAATATATTTGTTCCACTCCCGGGTAATGCAAGCTCAGCAACTACCGGGCATTCCGGAATAAGAAGAATAAAAGAGTCTCTCAGCCTTGAGATAATGTTATAAGCTTTGATAATCTGATTAGAAATGAGTGAACTAGTTCTCAGAGTTTTCAGCTTCAAGGAATTGTTTACACAAGAGATTATATGAGGAGAGCTTAAAAGGAGACGGAGATGGTCGAGGGGGTTTGGATTGGGATTAAAGAAACAATGCCGTGACATCTTG
The DNA here is from genome assembly GCA_034694785.1 of Agrenia bidenticulata. Taxonomy (NCBI): domain Eukaryota; kingdom Metazoa; phylum Arthropoda; class Collembola; order Entomobryomorpha; family Isotomidae; genus Agrenia; species Agrenia bidenticulata. The sequence goes on from JAQFYM010000975.1 coordinate 43,041, forward strand.
ACTTGGTGTATGTGTTTCCGGAGGAGGGGATTTTATAAAGAATTCAAAGTGGTTAATTTAATCAAAGGAAAAGTTGAATGTTTTTTACCTAGTTGCTCAACACAATAAACGTCTTTCTTGCAGTTAGGGCTTTGAGTTTTTTTCTAATCTAAACGGATTTCCAGACATTTTTCCTATGAAATTTTTCAAGCAGCTTTGTTTTTCTTTTGAAATTTTGCTATTTGTTCCTTCAGAGACAATGATATCCTCAGTGCTTTTGAGCAGTTGAGTTTAAAAAATTTAACAGGTTTCGTATAATTTAAAGCTTGCTTTATGGCAATGATAATACAATTTCAAGCTTTCATGCATAAATTCGTTTTTAAAACTAACGATTTTTAGGAAAATCTTATACCAAACATTATAACGAACCATATGTTTCGTTATCTGTCCACTGTCCACTCATACTTCATGTAGATGAGAGACAAGGGATTTGCA
>JAQFYM010000976.1:0-43495 GCA_034694785.1 Agrenia bidenticulata
CCCCCCCCCCCCCCCCCCCCCGCATAGCTATGCCACTATGTTCAAGTATAAAAAATTTACCGAAAAAACGTAAAACTTTATAAACTATGTAGTCATTTACGTCATAATTAAACAGGTAACGAAATACTACTTCCTCTCCCCTTTTTAAAACAAAAAAAAAGCGGCTTATCCATTTATTTATTCAGTGTATTTTTATTATCGATCAAAGTATTCACATGTAAGCCTCGTAAAAAAAATGTTATATATTTACATCAATATGTTATATTGTAAATTGCCGTAATTTACAATAACCATCTCATTTTTTGCATAAATAATTAAGCTTACGCTAAATTGTAATTAAAATAATAAAGCTTACGCCAAATTGTAATTAATATATTGTAAAATTTGCCTAATAAAAGTAATGTTATTACCCTGAATGCCCGCAAATGCACGTGTTTTGTTAATAAAAAACCCCTAGTTTGCGTTTAAAATTTTTAATGTTTTTTTCTTTTTTATGAAATAAAATCTGTTAAAAAAGATGTCGTTTGCCCGGGATGCAGGGTATACCCGGAGTAAACTTTTAACAAAAACCGGCAAAAAACTGTGGGCCTTTGGGGTAACAAACCCTAGACGTATTATTAATTTTTATAATTGCTATAATTTAACATTCTTTACTCGTATTTTCAAGATTTTTTTTACCAACCATGTTCCTGCACGTATAAAAGACTTTATACTGTTACCAATACGACTATATCCACAAAAGACAAAAAAATGATTTTAAAAAGGTTATATTCACCTAGCATATAATTGATGGCCTTGCTTAGTCGGGCACGACAGTCCTAACTTACATATATATATGTATACATTAGGATTATTTTTCATCTAAATACAAGTTGATTCATGATATTAAATAAACATAAAAATAAAATTTTGAATTTATCATATTACAAAAAATAAGTAGTATGAATCATTTAATGCATATATGATGTATCACAAAAAATGCATATAAGGCTACAAGTTTTAAACAAAAACATAAAAACAATTTATAATTTATATATTGATACTAAAGCTTAATCTCCATAATAAATAACCATGAATAAATAAATTAATATTTTTTTTTGTTTTCATAATAGTTTCATTATTGTTTACAATAACTTTTTCATTTTATATTGAAAAATTATAATCATCAAAGTATTATTTTTTTGACTTTACCCAAAACAAAAATTCTTTAAATTTTTCGTTTGTGAAAATATGTATTTTAGTTTTTTGTTTAAAATTTTGGGCATTTTTTCTGGCGTTTTTTTTTTTAATTATTTACTGTATAGAATCTTTTTTTGATGTTTACTCTTTACGGACTAATAATTCACAATTAATGGGGTGTAAATTTTAACATGGTGTTTTTTTATCACATACATTGACCTGAAAACCAAATAAAATAATTATAAATCTTTCTTTTTTTGTATGTTTTTATGTTTTTTTTTTACTGTAGTAAAAATTTTGCTTTGAAATTTTTTACCCATAGACCGCTCTTTGGTAAATGTAAAACTTAACGTAAATTTATAAAACTAAACCCAAAAAAAAAGCATAATTTAGGTAAAATATAAGAAGGAAGTTTATTTAAACAAGAACTATCCATATAAACATTTCTTGCATAGAAAACGAACATTTTAAAAAAGTAAAACAAATTGTACACCTAGATTAATTTGTAAAAATAAGCACATAAATAAAATTGAATACAAGCAAGATAAATAATCTAAAGACAACTAGAACGTACATTTTTTTGTCAGCTTGCATTTTTTGTGCTTTTTGGTAAACTTTTGAAAATGCAAAGTAAGTCTATATAAACAAACAAGAAGAATAGTTTCTCCGAATTACTGGTCAATTAGTTTGCTGTCAATAAAATTAAACACAAAAAAAATATAAAAAAGCAGTATATGCATGAGAATTAAATAAACAAATATAAAATGCAGCCCTGTGTCTATACCGATTGTTTCTTAATAACTTTTTATTAAAGATCTTACTAAGAAATGGGTAATAACGCACACTATCAATAATAACAACAAAATAAAAGAATTTGTCTTGACAAACATAAACAATTACTTTTTGCACGTAAATTATATTTTAGTTTATTAAGGCTAAAGGAAGCTTATTTATAGAACAGTTTTTTATATTAAATATGTAATCAAAAGTTATAAGCAAAAGTAAGAAACAAATTATAATATAAAATATCGCGTCAGAAAATTAAAATGTACTGTGAGTCTTCAAAAATCATTTTTACATGTAGAAAAAATGTTCATGCGGAATTATTTTTTTTAGTCTTATATAAACTAGTTCATTTTGGTTTATTTTGTATAGCATGATATAGAACTTTTATAAACATAGCGACGCGACTGTTTTGTGTAACAGTCGCACTTAAGTAATCATTTACAACAATTCCTGAGCACCTAAAAACTTGCTCTAGAGATACACTTGCTTCTTACTAATAGAAATTTGCATAAAATTGTGTATAAAAAATATTACTATTCAGATATAGAGCTTGACAAAGCAAAAAATATATCATATGATTTCTTGAATAGCTCCATCGTATCTCTTAAGTGCTTCATCTGAAGCTAGACCTAGCTCGATACCATCCTAAAGACACAAAAACTGAGTTGTAGAACGTTTTGTTAGGTTTAATCTGTCTAATAGTATTATAATCACTCTTCTAAAATTATTCAATCATGTCATTTTTTTTATATCATATGCGGTAAATTTTTGCATCTTATATCCAGATAAAAAGCAACCCTCTAAAATGATATTTAAATGAAAATATTTTTTTAGGTGATGTTATGTATGTAATATCTTGCCACAAAAGACACAAAGTCGTTCAGAAAAATATACAGTAATAAATATCTTGTTTCTAGTGAGTTGGCGTATTATTGGTTCAATTATTACGGGGGTAGAATGACTTGTAGATATACAAAATATCGTTGCTTCTTTTACGAGGAATTTCAATTCGGCACAATTGTGTATTAAAATATAATCTTAAAAGTCGAAACGCCTTATCAAATAAGTTTTTCGGTGTTAACGCGACATTAAAAAGGAACCTTTTATTCTCTAAAAATATACTCATCATATGTAACGGGAACTATCACCGCGTTTCTACATCTTGCACCATTTCTAGTAATGAACCGCCTTGCGTTTCTTTGTGTCATTGACAGTATATTAAAAGCCTTACAGCTTTTCAAAAAAAACCGACAACAGATCGTCCAATTTTCTTTATTCCTAAAATCTCTACGGTATAAAAAAAAATAATTCATAATTATAATGTATGCGGAAAGCATTACGGGGGAATCAAACTTGTCTCTTGTAATGCAAACCCTATAAATAGTGCATTTATATTGATTTTTAACATGTGATTATACTGATAGTAGTATTGCATAGATTTTTGAATTTTACAAAAAACATTTAGTCTAGATGTGTTAACAGCAAACGAAATAAAACTTAGTAATATAAGTATCAACGTTGTGTCCATTTGAAGCCTTTGCATCGTCACACTGATATTTACTTCATAGCCTGCATAGACAATAATCACATGTTAATGACGTAATTTTTTCTAACGTATTACTATATCTTCTAGTTTTAGGCATTATGAGTAACACACCACAAGTAAAAGTTCGCATTTAAAATATTTGCGCGATGGTTCAATAAATCATTTGTTTAGTGCATTCATAAATTTCTTTTAATACTCTTATTCGATCAATGAAAATGTTAAACCTTCATTATAAACAGTTAAACATAACACTGTTACGCCATGAAAGAAAACTCATTTTTTAATTTCGCCTTTTAAAATTAATGTGGTATGTTCTACAACTGGAGACTTATGCAAATCCGTCTTTATTTTCTTTTGCATTATCACCATTTCACAAAGTTTCCCTTTCTATGAGCTTTACATAATTCTAGTATAAAAATCCATATAATACTTTAATCGTGTCTGTTTACTAGCCTTGTCGTTTACAGGCTCGTTCTTAAGGCTCAGATTATTATTATTTTTCCTCCATTTTAAAGGTTTTTTAATATTAAATTTTATGATTTCTGTCTAAGATCTCAGAAAGATCGTAAGTTAAGACCCAACTCTGACAAAATGTATGAAGTTGCAAGTAATAAATACAAAATAAGTACGATCGGCATAAAAAAAATGACCAGTTTAAAGTCTATTTTTTTAATGTTAAAAAAGACTATTGTATTTTTTTCAAGGTATAACAGTTTAGATTTAAAGTCCTTATTAGGTATTTTACAAAAGACAACATACTGTGGTTATCATTTTGTATTTGCTTTACTTATGCTCATTATGAATATTATAACTCAAAGATTCATGTAACTTGTTTTTATTATTTATTTATAATGTCGCTTTGTTTATTTGCGATTATCTGGTCTTGCAAATTTCTGTTTTATAGTATTTACAAAAATAAGCATTCAGGTAGGCTGCTGCGACCCTGCTGTAATCAAGAGTTCATAAATTAAAACGCGTTTTCAAATATAGTAAATGTTTTTTTGGGTTTTAAAAAACACTTGTAGACTAAAAAATGAAAAATGACTTATAAAAAAAAATTGTTAAATGCTTTTATTAGATGTTTCTCTTTTTAATATAGTTCAAAAAACAAAAATCTTATTATAAATTCAATAACCAAGGTTTTTTTCTGTAAGTAATTAATTTTGATGCATAAAAGGCAGTGCATACCGGTACAAGGATCATAACGCATACTCCATACAGGGCTTGCCAAAGAAAGATTTAGGCCGGTTGATGTTTTTGTAAATAATGTTTCCGAATAAAAACAAAATAACAGTAATTATATGTAGTGCTTTTTTTTTGACAATGATGATAAATATGAGTAGGCCTCAAAAATTCTTACTTTTTAAGAATATTTAAAAAATGTTAAACTTTTTTAATATTTACAAAAAATCAAAATTAATATATAGGAGCAAATGAAAAATTTGTATAATGTTGGCGCAAAAAAACGGCATAAAAAATTGAAGATTATTTTTACCGGAATTACAGTAAATGCAATGTTTTAGAGTTCTTTATAGTAACAATTTAATACACGCTAATATAAAAAACTAAGGGGTTAATTATAAATTTCAAGTATATATGTTTTACAAAAAATAATATATATACATGTTGTGAATATGTTCTATGTACAATTTTTGTATCTATTACGGGTACGTCACAGCCAAATTTATTTTATACAATAATGGCACTGATTTTAGACACAAAAAAAAAATTAAAAGCCAAATTTTATTGTCATTTGTAACACAAAACATATATTTCTTTTAGTCCGGATATCTACATTAACTTTTTATACAAAATTCATATATTTTTAACCTATTTGTGATTAGTAAAATACCAGACATTATGGCTACAGCGGAAGCTAGGAATTTTGGAAGGTGAGGTAGTCTGTATACAAAATTAAAGCGCATAAAACATAATTTAAAATGTAGATTTGTTAAATGTGTATTAGTTGTATAACTCACAATCAAATTGATTGAATTCAGATGGCATTTCTAAAAAAACCTCTGTTCTAACAAAACTCTTAATTTGAGGCGCAAAATAATTTTGAACAGGGGTTTTGGCAATCATGCCCTTCTCGACTGTCTGGCATCGCCGCTGCTAGGGGGGTAAATAATAGCTTTAAAAAACAACTATACACAAATAGCACGATTTTATAGACAATTAAAAACATCTCCCATTTTTGCTGTTTTAGGGACGGATATTGTATGTTAGTCTCAAAAGATCAACAAAATACAAACGACATTTCAAATCTTTGTAAAAGAACAATGTCTTAAATTTAAGAAAATATACAAAGACAAAAAAAATATATCTTACTAAAATACAGAGTTGTCACATAAAAACGAGCCCTTTTATGACCAACTGTATTACCGAGTAACTGGCGAAAAAAAAAAGAAACTTTCCTTCTATATTGTGTATTTTTGCGATTTGCAAACTGCTTAAAATCTTAAGAACTTGTTGTTACTAAATAATGTACCAAAAACGTAATTAAACATTGTCTTTTTGTTATAAAACAGGCAAATGCTTTTTTTGTGATTTAAGATCTAGCCTAAAGTAAAATCAGCACTAAGTTTAAACTCTAGAAAAACAAAATAACCTTAGCAAGTCTGTACATTCAAAAGGGTTGTTTTACTAGTTCCTTATTATGTTCGTCAAAAAGATACGTTCGCGCCAATTAAGGCAAAATATATATATAATAAAAATATGGATATTTTCGACTGGATTCGCAGCCTAGTGTTCGCAATTCAAGCTCTGATTAAAATACATTCAAACGTCATACGGACGCGTTTATAATAATTTTTACTATGTGGTGCAAAGTTTTCTATATCCTGGCAAGAATACAAAATGTATAATTGCAGGCTTACAAAGTTTTTGATTAAAAAAAAATAAGATAATACTATGTAAAGCCTTTTCCACAACCCTCTCTTGTTGGCATATTACTAAAGTGAATAGCTTTAGTGAACTGCTATGTTTTTTACCATAATTTTATATGATTTGTTTTTACATGTTTGTATTGTGATACAGTTCACTATTCAAAAACAATAACAAAATTGTAAAAACCTTTTTTTATATTATAATAAGATTAAGTACAAAGTTTACTTTTCGGTAACGGGTACTTAAAACTAAAGAAAAAAGTAAATATGTATTTAATTACGATAACATATAATACAAATGCACGTACATATTTACAGCACACGATCAATAGAGAATATATAGCAATAGACGTTTAACAATAACCCCGGGTTCTTGCATACTGTGTATTTGATGATCTTTTGTATTCATTACCTAGAAATTTTTGGTCTGTTTATAATGCTAAAGACTTGAGACCACCAACTGTTGTTTGATCGCTGCCTTTAAGATTATACTAGAATATTAAACATTATTTTTGTCGCCTTACTGCACGTTACAATTTTTTTTATAGAGAATTATTGAATTTATAGATATTCTACTACGCCCTGCCATTTTTTAATCCTTCATTCAACGTCTCGAATAGATTTAAAAAGCAAAAATATAACCAATACTTAAATTGGGTTAGTTTTTTCTACTGATAAATAATCTTTTTTTGTATTGCAGGTTTCACATCATTAACAGTGTGTATCTGCAAAATCTGTATTTTGATGACTAGCTTTACTGTACATACACTTGTTCTGTGTATGTACCGAATGGTTTTTTCTAAACGCGGCTTTTTTTATAGAGCGACATCGCCTAGCAGAGATACACGGCCTTATATCACCAACAACACGTACAGAGCGACGACGCCACAAACCCTGACGAAGATGTCGACATCGACAAGGCTTAAAAGCGGCTTTGCCTACAAGAGCGATAATGTCTTATATAACGACAGCTGTAAAAAACTTAATACGTTGTTTAAATTCGAAATGAAAAATCTAGCACTGCAAAAATATTTCAATCTTGTATATATATTTTTGAAAACATAATGCTTTTTACTTATGAATTTTAGTGCAATTTATTGTATTTTTCTAATTTATTGCAAAATAACTGTTGCAAGTAAAGAGAAGGATTATGGTATGTATACATAGGCAAAAGTAAGCAGTTAGTATTGTACTAAAGCAACGGTCAGTTTGTTAGCAATTTAAGAAAAAAAAACCCAAATCGCAAGTAGGGGTCGGAACTTTTTTGTAATTAACCGCAAAAAATAGAAAAAAATCAAAAATAAGGAACAAAAGAAGACATTGTAGTAAGATTTATTTCAATCTATTTTAATTGCTTAAAAAATAAAAAAATAGTAGATGTTCCATAAAACGGGTATCAGATTTTTTTCTTTAATGATTAAATATATATATCTATAATCACTGAATGTTCTTGAAACTGCTACAGATGTCAATGGGCAAAACCACAGGAATGTATCATTTCAAGTGCAATCGCCATATTTTTAGTTTTGAAACCATATAAAACCTAGATTGGTTGCTTTTATATTTTGTTACTCAGTATTATTTATTTCATCCTCTGTATCGTCAAGTACTGCATCTTAAATCATTACTTGAAATCTACGTCGATCGCATCGGACTCCAGTTTCATATTTTTTGGCAGTCTTTGTAATTTGTTTACTTGTAATAATTGATCTACAAATTCATCTTTTTTATTATATTCATTTATGTACTATTACCAAGTGAATCGTTAAAAATCTTTTTAATTGCAAGAAATTATCAATTAAAAATGTGCGAAAACTTATCCACGTTCCTCACCTTACATCAATAGGCAATGACATAAATTAAAGTAGGTTCTCGTTTATACAAGTTATTCTTAACTTTTTATTTTGTGAAAAGGTATTTAAAAATATACTGACAAATGATCTATAATTTAACATCTTTTTGTTTTAACAAGCATGCCAAATTATGCATGTTATGTGCTATGCAAGTTACATGAATAAGTTCCTTATATTACGTTTTATTTAAAGCTTAAGTTTATGACAATAGCTTGCCTTTTCGGTTATCAACATACAAAATAGTCCTTGTATTTTGTTTTTGTATATTTGCGGGAATAAGTTGTCTACCTTCCGTTCAATTTCGACGGAGTTACATTGAGCAAGATCTATCGTTTGTATATGAAATTTTTATACTAGCTTTTAGTTTTTTTAGACCTCCTTCTAATATACTCAGATTTCCCGTTGTTTACTGTCAGTAGTTTTGTCCAAAAGATGAAAAATTGTATATTTGTAAATTTCAAAAAAGCTTCATTTTTCTTATCGGTACAAAATCTGGAAACCATGTTTTTTCTATAGTGCGAGAGAGTATAAACAGTCCTGGGGAAATTTGGTCTTAGTAATGAAGTAAGTTTTCAATCATCTATTTTAGAGAATTTAAAATTTTATCTAACATTTACTTCAAGAAGTCATATTGATACTCTTTTTTTACCTTGGCTTTTTTAGCGTGTTCATTCTTGTTTTCAATAGATTCTTGTATTTTCACGATGCTTCAAGCTTTTTTGATAAGAATTGAAAGTGGTCAAACCTCTATTCTTACAAAAATTAATTTGCTTATTACAACACAGACACTTGACAAGAGTCTCATTTGTATAATCGAACAACCCAGACAAATTACAGTTTTCCTCAACTGTATTATTGCATTTGGTTTGCTCTATGTATGCATGGTGTCTATTATATTTTTATAATTTTTTCATGGTAGCGTCGTTATTATGTGTATGAATGTATTCTTGTTCACTCGGACTGGGACACCGATGCCCTATAGATTAAAATCTGATAAATGTTCAAATTCTGCATCTAAAAATACAATATATTCATCATATTCGTGTGATAAAAATTATTCATAATATTTATAGCTGAAGCAGAATTTTTATCTATATTACCTTTTACCTCCTCTTCCTTTACTTTAATTTTTCCATTTTTTTTTCTCTTCTTTATAGTTCATATGGATGTTCCTACATTAGTGTTCTGCATATTTTCTTTATAAAAGTACGTGTAGGATATATGGAATCAAAGTAGTACAAATATTTAAAATTAGACAATAATACTGCAATACTTAAGCGTTTGTAGTTTCCTCTCGATCCATAGGGGCCACTAAGCTTGGTTGCACTTATTGTTACAGAAATCATTTTTAAATATGGATTTGTGTTTTTTTGTAGTTACTTTCTTGTTTTTAGAGTGTTTTAAAAAATTTTTTGTATTTTTCCAGGCCATTTTAAGGGCAAGAAATGCACTGCAAAAATCGACTGCAAAATTTTGTAGATCAACAAAAATACAAAACAAAATTTAGAAATATCCAAAATAATAAATATTTTTTCACGTCAAAATTAGATTATATGTATGAGCTTTTTATACGAAAAGGCAGCTGATTTAAATTTTTTTGCAGCAAAAAAGCCCGGTCTCTAATCGCAAGTTTGACACAAATAAACCAAAAAAATATATTTTTACATTTTTGTGAAGAGCTTGGCAAAAAAACAAAAATGACACATATCAATAGCTGATGTTTTACAATAAACTTATCTTATCTTTAAATCGCAGAAAAGTTTTTTTTTGTATGCACATTAGATTTTTAGCTGTAAAATTTTGTCTGTTCACAATCTAAGTTATAGGATATATAAGCTATTATAAGCTAATTTTTAAAACGTTTATTATTTTGTTTATACACAATTAAAATTAAGTTTGTTTTTTTTGCACTTTGTTGCAATATAATTATCATTTAAAAAAGCGGTACGCAAAAAACAATAACCGAACTTTGTCTTAATTGAATTTGTACTGTCTAAAAAAAAATGTAGTATATATCATTATTAGTGATGTCTTCTTTATAGTTTGTACATTTACGGATTGTTTTTTTATGTACAGTTACACAAAACTTACAGGCACAAATAAAAAATGACGCAATTTTTAGCAACTAGTAAAAAAACAATTTTGGAAAAAATATGAAGTAAAAAATTTCTTTAGCGTATGAAACGACATTAAAACCGATACGTTATATTTATACTTTGCTTGCATATAATAAAATTCTTGTACAAATATTTTTTTTTGTATTTGTTGTACAAAAATCAACCATGTAAGAAATAATGCACGACGAAAAAGCGTTGGTTTTAACTAAACATTGACTTTAAAACACTAGTATCCAATATAAAATTTTCGATTACCAAAGCCAAGCATAAAATATCAGAATAAACTCGTGTAAAAAAACAAAAATCTTTTTCGTGTATTAAAAATACATTCGGGTAAAAACTTCTTTTTTTATTTTGCTTTTTTTATGGTCTAGAGCAAGATTTACAATGATATAAAGGATTTAAAGTATTAAATCATATATGATTTTTTAAGTAAAAAAATCTCTATATTCTTTTTTTTTGTTAAAATCTTGACAAAAAATTAACAAGTAATTTAAATCGGTTGGGCATCATTTTGATTATTTTCGTGCAGTTTATTTAACGTAAAAGAAGAGTTTGCGCAAATTGTAGTGGTTCTATTATCAACTGAAATTGATATCTATGTATTCTTTGTATTTTAAAGATTTTACTTATTAATGTGCAATACAAAAGAGACATGTTTTTGTAGTTTCCACGAAAAAAACGTATCTAAAATTTTAAAAAAGTGAATTCAAAAAGCTTTAAAAAAATTTTAAATTATGGAAAAATAGGAACGGTCAAAAACATCGTGTTCCGTTTACTATAAAAATATATGAGAAAAAAAATTACTTATTTGCAATAAAAATAAATAAAAAAGATAATAAAAAATTATATAATGTTTTTTTTAGTATAAAAAACGTGTTGGTATTTTTTGTAGTATTCTTAGCAAATACGCATTTTTACGTAAAAAACCATTTTAAAATTGCACTGATGAAATTCCAACAAAAAAAAAATTACGTGTAAAATGAATTAAGTTTACTCAAAAAACGGTAATTAAATGCCCACTCTAAACGCAAATGAGTCTTTATAGAAGCACTTGTAATTTTGCTCAATTTTACGTAATAAAAATGATTTTACATTTTATCGATACACATAATGTTATATTATTGGCTTATACGCGTACCAAAAAAACTATGTATGCTGGTATAGCGTTGTAGCATTCATACCGCACAAATCATAGCTTTTAAAATGAAATACTTATTCATGTCGAAGTTTAATTTGAGTTTTACACGAAAAATACAGTTGTAAAGTCTACCAACAATTTATGGCATAATAAACAGTCAAACAGTTTTGTAAAATTCGCAACGAAAAAATGTTTGCATATTTGGTAACATATATGCCTTTTAAAGGCTGACCAAAAAACCCGGTTTGAAATACCTCGTTACAAAACGAACCTGCAAATTTCACGTTTTTGCAGTGCGTATTTCGGTGCGTTTTATCAATTTTTTTTGAATAAAATCGTAAAATTATGAAGAAAAAAAATATTGATGCAATTCATTAGACATATCTTATATAAAACTTTGTAAAGGCGTGTATTATTTATATGTAGTGCTAAAAAAACTGCATATACGATGATTTAGAGAGTACAACACTAAAAACACCTAGTGATTATAAAAGTGCAAGTACACTTTGTTCATATCATTTTTCCCCGTCTTACAAATTAATACAAAAAATTTTTCGGTCTACACAAAAAATATCATACAATTTAAAACAGTTCGATGCTGACCAAATTATTTAAAATATCGTATAGCGACAAAAAAAAAACTTAACGTGTTTAAAAAATTGTCTCTAAAATGTTACAATAATCTTTGGTACGTTACTCGAAAAAAAGCTGACTGCAAAAATGGATTGATAAAACAAGTTATTTAGAAAAATATACGATCTTTCCACTTTTCACAAATATTAGCTGAGCAAAAGTTCATATATTTGCACCTAATTTTAGATCGTACATACAAAGATGTAAATCTCTCTAAGAGTCGGCAACCCGACTGTCAACGGCTTCTATGTCTTTATAACCGCATTTTTACCTTGAATTAAAAAAATCTTTAGTGCACATTCTGAAATTATGAGTGTATTAGAATATCATATTGAACTCTTTCATACTTAATAAAAAGTCTTGGCATTTTAAAAAGCGATTTTACGGTCGAGACCGGTAAATTTACATCCAAAATTAGCCTCCGTACATACAATCTTATAACTAGGGTCAAACAAATGCATTTTTATCTTTTAAATGCATTTAATGTCTACTAATACATATTTTGCGTGTTAAATGCATGCTTTATATGCATTTTTGTGTAGTCTTAAATGATCAAAAAGACAAAGTTAAGTTCACAAAAATCCACCTACTATGTTCAAAAATATCTAGTTGTGTGTGAAGTAGGTCCTCTCACTTCTATATGGTGCAAGTTACCTATATGTATCGTTGGTTTAAAAGAGAATCGCTTATTGATCAACATATAGCATCCAAAAAACATATTGGATTCTCGAAGTAAATAGAAAAACTAATATAACATAGAAATTCAAGTAAGGCTAGACATAAAGACTCCAGATCTTGCTATTATTATTTGATGTATTCATTTCTGCAGATACCTATTGGAAAGCCAAATAATCATAAAATTAAGCAGTTATTTACAAGTAACAATGTGGATTGTCTTTCAGTTAAAACTGCGCGAAGAATTGTGAGGACTTCTCTACTAAACATTTTGATTGCTTCGAAAGATTATTTTCGAATCAAAAAGTATTTGTAGTCAAAGGAACATCTGTGATAAAAAAAGAAAAATACTTGAATATTTTATGCGGGCTTAAGACTATACCTATGGATCCAAAACTAATTAATTGTATACATATATCGGGGAATATGCATCATTTGAGAACAGAAGAATATATGTGTACGTTTCTCGAAAAAAAAAGAAATATAAAGTGGAATTTCGTTTTGCTCATTTCAGATGCAGCCCCTTACATGATAGCAACTGGTCGAAAATTTTGTTCTAACGATGCAATTTTTTTTCAAGTTATGTTTCGCACATCCGTTGCACAATGCCGCCATAAGGATTAAATCATATTTTCAGGATATCAATTACGTGATTGCGTTAATACAGGCGGCATTAATTAAGAATAAAACAAGAGCGCAACATTTCATCAAAAAAGGAACACCACCCAATGTAATAACTACACGTTGGTCCAGCTGGCTATAAGCTGCATTGTGGTACGCAGATGTATGGCCTGTAGTTTGCGAGATTGTGGAAAGTTAAGATTGAGCCAGGAATTTTATTTGATAATTTAAAGAGTGCTATACAAAATCGTACAATTTATGCTCTTTTTGCACGGTAAAAGAGATTATAGAGTTCTAGTAAAAGTACTTAATAAGTTTGAACACAGTTAGTATAATTTTCAATAGGCTTGCATTCATTTGAAAGTTTAAAATTTGGGGCAGATGTAGTAGTAATAACAAAAGTTTTGACGCAAAGACTACTTAGAAATGAAATTACAAAGCGAGTGAACAAAAACTGACATTAAAATTTCGCCGAGTTGAAGAAAACTTTGGTTCAATTTAAACCTAATTTTGCGATGAGGAAATAAGGTCTTTCAATGCAGAAAAAGATGTTAGCTTACGATAGAACATTTAATCCAACTACATTTTGGATGTTTTTTTTTTTTATTATAACACGGGTGAAGAGGAATATAATTTAAACAGATCAATATTATTTTACTTAACTTTTTATGTGTTCTTTCTATAATTTATTTTTTTTCTTCTATATTAGGTGAAAAAAGATAAATGCAAATTTTAGTCTCATAAATGCTTTTTTTGCATATTTGTGTCTCATAAATGCATATTTTGCATATTTTTTATGTATTTATGGTTGACTCAATTTATAAAAATGCAAAGCAAGTTTTTTTATCAAGTAAAATGCAAAAACAAAAAAAAAAACAAAAACACTCTATACCAAAATTTATCTAGCAATAATATAACCTAAACGCCTAAAACGACAAGTATATTTTTTTTTTGATTTTATTGTGTTTACAACAAATGTTACTTATAAAGCTGTTTTTGCAGCATTGAACATCTTATTGGTATTTTACGTACTCGAAAACCATCAAAAGCGGTTTAAATTCTACAAGAATTTTGCTATACTTGGAAAGCTATGCTTAATTATGGCCTAAATAGGGTATCTCATATGCTGTGTATTTGTTCTGTTATTCACATCCCCTACGCTTTTATTATAGAGAAACTACTAAATTGTGCAAGTATTTTTTTTGCAGATTTTTGAACTTTTAATATAAAGGTATTAGTTGCAAACGTACATCCAAGACATTAATACATATTAAAAACCGCTAGTATTTTAAGATAGAATTTTTTTTGTAAGAAACAATGATTTTAGCTCGGTGATAAAAAAGGTACATACAAAAACGGGAGTTTTTTCTGTAAGATAAAAGACCCGTGGTAGGTTTTACTATATGACATACGCAACACGGTATACTTTTTGTTTTCAATTTTTTTTTACCAGGGCACAGGCTATTCATTTTTTTCAGATGTTAGTGAGAAGCTAAAAAAACTGTATGTTGTTTAAAAATAGATCCAAAAAGATTATACATTTGTTTAATTATATTAATTTGCTTTAACGTGGTTGAATTTATACTTAGTATCATCAGTATATTTTACATTGTACTTTTTAAATTTTAAAAATACTAAGAAAACAAGGTTTCGTATAAAACCAGGTGTTCGATAAAGCAAGCAACTAGGTTGTTTTTATTACATTTTTGTTAGGTTTCATATAATGCGCAATATAGCAATTCGTGCAGAAATTCATTTTTTACATAAACAGCAGGATTAAAAAAATTAAAAACAGTTTAGAATCTCTTCGGACCAAACTCCTAAAATAAATTATTACGCTTTAGGACGCACAAACTAAATAATTTTGCAATGAATATTTGTTTTTAATCAATTGTCAAAGTAATTTCCTTATGATACTTAAAACTGTCGCTTTACTACTTTTGTAGATCTTATTAAAATTTTCATAAACCTCATAACAAACAAAATACGTAAGACCAAAAATATTTTCATTAAAACGTAACGGTATATTTTGCATATTTTTTAGTTATTAAAACGCCATGACTTATGACGAAACATTTTTTTTCCACAAAAATCCTCTTTAAATTATTTTAAAAAAAAGCCCTACAAACTAGTTTAGTAGCCAAATTCTAACATAAATTTATCTCAAAAAATATCATAAAAATTGATCTTTATAAAATTTTCGAGTGAAATTGTATTTTTAAAGCTCTTTTTTTTTTTAATTGTATTACAAAAAAACAAAAAAAAATGTGCTGATTATAATGCCATATTTTATATCACTTTTTTGTATTGAAAACATTCTTGCACGATATTAAGAAACACTTGTTATTACAGTCAGTTTACAATTTAAACACGTTTTTACATTTTACACATTTACAAATTTAACACATTTTCAATAATTTTTAAACGTTGGTTTTTTTCAAATTTTTGTTGTTGATTTCTTGATAATGACAAGAAAAAGCGTGCGGGGATTTTTCTTCTTTTATCACACGAAAAAATCACAAATTGTATGTGATTTTTTTTATGTTTATGTATACGAACATTTGCTGATTATTTGGGATAAATAAATATATACCCTAAATTTTGATTTGTAATGCATAGATGCCCTTTTTTGACATAATGAATATAAACCCCAAAATGAAAATCCGGGAACAATAGATTTTTACAATATTTGCAAGGTTAACGAAAATTCATATTAAACGAAAATAATAAAAAGCTTTTACGCAGTATTATGAATAAATTTTTAATATAATGTTTCATTTTCTGTAATAATGAATTATATTGCAAAAAAAAACATGCAAATGTCAATATCGGCATAATATAAAGATACGAAAGAATCCTAGAACCTGAGACCATGATAAAATCTTACGGAAAAGAAATTTTTCATATAAACGAAAATTTATATATATTGTGTACTCGAAAAGAGATACATACGTTAAAAAACGACAATTAGATTGCAACAACGTTTTGCATTTAAAATAAACAAGATACTTGTCATATGTCGTGTTTCTACTTTATTTTTTGAAAAACTACGTTTAAACATTATTTTAAATATTTTTCAAGCATATAAACGCTTTCATATAATAAAAGAATTGCAAAAAGCAGGAATTACTTTGTTGAACAAAACTTCTAACCATCAATACGAAAAAACTTATTGTCTACAGAGAAAATGTAATTTTATATTATTGCTTTACATATAAATGTTTTATGAAGGTGTCTAATAATTGTATGATATGTAACGATATAATAATTTGTAAATTGCATGCTTTTTACTTTTTTTTGGTCTATGTATTTTAGTTTATTGTTGTTGTTCAATTGGTCATATGCAGGGAAACAGAAAAATATTTAAGATTTTTAAATAATAGTCATATTGAAGTGCCATTATGGGGAAAATATTTTTCCAAATTTTACCATATTTTAAGCTGTTTTTGAACATATAAAAATTACGAGTTTCAAGCTTGGCCATGTTTTTTTAAAATGAAATTATAAGCACGAATGAAAACTATGTCACAAGAGATAAGAGGCAGAATATTTTACAGATAGAGGATATTACTGACTTAAGACGTATACCGGAGACATTAAAATTTTATATACGAGTGTTAAGTATAAAAAAATGCCTTCAAGTCTACGTCGCATTATAATGACACCAAAAAATGCGAGATAATTTTTATATAACTAAAAAAATTTTCTTTATAACATGATTTATTTGTGCAAATATAAAAAACATCAACGATAAAAAATTATTTACTTTAATATTAATGGCAATTAATTCCATAACGGGGGAACGTCTTTATTTTTTTACTCCATTTTATTTTTATATTTCGACATTTTGACATTCTGATACTTTTCATGCTTTTCTTCTCTTAATCTAATCCATTACTACAGAAAATATAGAAATCTATGCAATATTTGTTCTTTATAATACGGAAAAGCTAATTTGTCTTGTTTTAAAAGGATTTTTGTTTACCTTGCAAATATTGTAAAAATCACGCGTTCACGGGTTGTCATTTTAAGGGATATATTCATCATGTCAAAAAAAAATATCTATTTATATACAAAATCTACAATTGGGGTATATATCCATTTAATCCTAATTACTGTGTCTATATTTCTATCTAAGGCTATGTTTTTTTGATTCCTTGTATATTTTTTTATTTGATTTTTTAAAACTAACAAATCTTTGATATGCACATTTTTCGTATCCTGTCATTTTATATCAAATTAGTATATTTGACTTTTTAAAATATACCCTTGCATGTTTAAAATAATTTTTTGTAAATTTTATATATTTATCGTTTTAGCAATGGGATCACAGCAATATAAAGGCTCCTTGTATAATTCTATATCAATAATTACACGGAACCGCTAATTGCATGTTACTATCCACCATTTTTAGCAAATAGCTTCCAGCATGAAATCGTCAATATAGTTACAATATTTCAGATCAAATAGACATTTTAATCATAAAAAAAAAAGGATAGACTTATAAAAAATAAGAACCCAGGGGAGAAAATCATTACAGCAAAAGATACAGGATATAGTAATATAAAAGGCAGTGGACTATTTAGAGATCTTGATATAGTTTTTTTATCTGTTGCTGTCGGAGCCTACAGCAATGCGCAGCTTGTAGGAAATTGCGTCCACTACCGGCATGAAATTGATAGAAATACGATTGGATGTAGCGTGCAAAGAGTTGAAAGCCCAAAAAAGGTAAACAATGACGCAGCCCATTCCAATATTGTGTATAATACTGTCTCTGAAAATATTTATAACATCTTTGAGAGATATCCGTAGAATGATAAAACTGAAGGATGGATATTAGCTAATATGACCAACTTCATTCAAAATCAATATTTAGAGGCTTTATGTGTTTGTAGTTTACTGATAGATACACCAAAGAGCCCCGATTCTCTAAGTCAAAATTATAATTGCGTGTTAAATGAAGTTAATACTTGTAACCACGGGGATAGAACCCGCAAAAGTTATGGGTTGCATAATGCTATAAAGACAAAGAATGACTCTGCTGATACCAGGTTACTAAAAAACACTACACGAAGGCATGCAAACATAGCATCCACTGCGCATAAAAATAATGGTGGATCTATTAACACTAAAATTATAAAAAAATGCTCATGTAGTCTATTTTGGAAGACAATTAGGGAGACCTAACTTTCCTTTGCACTAATTAACAGTTACATTGAAAATATTATAGTCATAGCGGAGAAAAATCGCATTAATAGATATTTAAAGTTACACAAAAGTAAAATGAACAAAAGAAAATATTTATATCAAATAAATTCAACTGGTGGAAGGGATAGAAAGGAAAATGAACACAGTCTATATCTAAAGCCTTTTACAGACAAAGAAGATGCACTAGAGAAGATTTATTGTGCAAAAGATAGAGAAAATCGCACCATTATTTATTCTGTGAACACAAGGTTATTTTTACTGTAAGAGAAAATTACAACTCACCATAGACAAAGTATGAGAAATGCCGGGGAAGACAAAAGCAAAGGCACTAATATCTCTGATCCATTAGATTATGAATTAACAGAAGAGACTCAATTTATGGAAGTGTGCACTGCAGATGGTATATTTATCTTACAAGAACTACAAAAATCAATTTAAATGCATGATCAAATATACTAAAGTTTTTTTTTTATTTGTAGGGGTATTTAAAAGAAATAATATATATATATTTTTTTTAGCTTAAATCGGCATTTTTTTGACGTTTTTATTTGGCATATTTCCACCTATATCAACTTCAAAACAACGAAAAAATATCGTCTTGTATAAGACGAGCAGTGCCGGATTATCGTGAGCCTACGGGTGCACATTTTTTTTTTTGAAAAAAAAATGACAATGCAATTTTTATAAGGAATTATGGAAAGCTCTTACGAGTTTTCTGAACAACAAATTTTTCGACTCTTTTATATTAATTTAAAAATGCATAATAAAAAAATAATAAACTTTTATGGTTACTAACAAGGGAGCATAAAATATGGCAGACTTTAAGTAAAACCTTTTTTTAAGGCTTATATTGGTATATTTTTTTCTATTTTTTTCTAACACATCTTTTTATTGATTTTAAATTTCTAAAAAATGGGTTTAACTTAAGATATACTATTGTTTCATTTTTATTTACGGTTTTATCTCAGACATAAATAGTTAGTCTGTTATTTAATGATGTGCTACAATTTTAAATTTAAAGTGACCCTTTAGACTAAGCAAATGCCTAAAATTAAGCTTGTAAAAATAAATACTAAGCATTATTATTGTTCTTGACTGTATGATGTTTTTTTTATCGCGATGCTTCCATATTACATCGATTAGCACTTATAACAATTATTATGTCGTTTAATTGGGGGTTAATGCAACGATAAAGAAGCAATCCTTTTTATATGCAAAATAATATTTTACACCATGTATATAAATAATTTTTTAACCGATATGGTTTATGCCAATATCTTATTTACACGTTTAAAAGGTGAATGATGCTTACAAGTATTAGGATGTGTTTGGAACATCTAAAGCTCGGCAAATATGTCGCCTCTTGTATTAATTATCATATCTTTATTTGGGATGTTGTAGGCTTGTGTTTACAGCTTACTAAAATTGAAAGGTCATTTCAAATTCAAAGAAAGGCACTGTTCCTTTTACTTACTGACACCCTTTAAATAACTGCGTACATATCATTAGTTTTTAAATAACATTACCAAAATGTAAATAACTTTATTTGGCCTCTATAGTGCTATAATGACTGATGAACAGGGGCGTAGCCAGACATTGCGGAAGGAGAGGCAGTATGTTTTTTTTAAAAAAACAGCTTAAAAACATAATTCTGATTTAAAAATATGTTAATCGTGTATTTTTGTATAAGTTGCGTTTTTTTTTATAATTCGAATTTTATTTTCAAAAAACGACTGCACCAAAAAGGACCACCTTAAATCGAAGCGCAAAAATTTTTTGGAAGGGCATTTTTTTCCCCTTGTTCCCCCCTAGATACGCCCTTGCGTATGATACTTACCAAAAGGTGTTCAAAAACCAAAATAAAAAAAAATGTTTTGGAAATACTTATTTAACCTTTTTAATTTTAGTTTATTTAAAAGCAAATTTATTTAATATCCGAGAATTACTATGCTAATTTATAAAAAAGCTAGTATTCTGTAATATTATTGGCCGGAATTCGACGTTTTTACTAGTTCGGGTCTGGTTGGGTTTGGTTTGCGACAAGCAACCCGGATGTTTTAATATAAAAACTACAAAACTCATAAAATTGGCTTTGACTGTTGCAAGTTATGCGTATATATTAAGAATATAGGCATAAAGTCTTGTATGTTTAGTCGAAAAAACACATAGGTTTTTGTATTTTGAAATTCAGAAATAAAACAATGAATATTGCTGATTTGTTAAAGGAAATTTAAATATTTTTTTACGTTTGTTTACGTGAAAAAATATAACAGGCGATAATTGCATATGCTTTGGTACAAGTAAATCTAAATCTTTATAGAAAACTTACAAGATTTATCTTTGCGTTAAGATTTACCATACCTGCTGCTTTTTAGAGATACGTATCTTATGTGAAAAGTATGCAGTATTTTTATAACGCCAAAAACTTATATAAGCTTGTGATAACAAGATAACATACAAATGGTAAACCAGGACTAGCTTTTAATTTCTTAACATAGATTAATCATAAGCCTTAAGCTGCGTATACAATTAATGCAAATTCACTGGCAAAAAAACCATATATTTAACTGCTTTTCATTTTACGTTTTAACCTGATGTTTTGTTTTTTTTTTGTAATTCACAAAAAAAATCCTGGGGACAAGGGGCTTTATAACATGCATTTATTTTATCGTAAGTGAAAAGGCGTTTTTTTTTTTTGGTTTTCTTTTAATAATGATGATTTTAAAAACTTATTTGTTGAATCGTCATACTTTTATGTTTATTTTTTATCTTATCAAAAAATATGTATCCGTATTCCTGTGTAAATACAAGTTAATTGCAGAATCACCTAATACCAACTTAAAAAAGGGTTAGTTTGTAGTAATGTTTTTTACACAGTTAATTCTTGATAAAAGCTGTATGGTGCGTTGATAATGCCATCCAGACGTGAAAAGATACAATTTAATTAGCATTAACAGCAATTATGTCAAGTACTGTTCTTTCTTTTATGTCTATAAATCTTTTTTATGTGTAAGCTATACTTTTAGCAAATAGAAAAAAAAAAGTTTAAGCCGCGGTTCATACACTTTTTATATAGTACAAACTTATTTAAAGGAATTAGCGGACTTAATGCGGACGGGAAACGTGGCAATGTTGCAGAGCTTTTTTTAAAACAACCCAGCTATAAAATTTTTTGTTGGTAAAGTCTACAGGTACAAAAGAAAACTTGGACAAAAAAATTTTTTTTTTTTTTGTAATTGTTAAATTTTATTAGTAGAAAAAAAGTTATTCGTTGTAACTTATTTGATATTTTTGCCATCCACTTTCAGAAGTCGTTTTTGGTCAGCACTGATTATAGGTTATTTTTCCCCCAATTATACGTTTACTTTTGTTATATCTACGATTACGCATATTGATCAACGGCAAAGTAAATGTAATAAAAAAATTCTAATTGCATGCAGCATAATATAGCATGATAAGTTCTGGCAAAAAAGCTTTATATAGTATATGTATATATAAAATGGTAGGATAAATATTGATGTGTCAAAAGAAAAACACTGAGTAGGTTTTTGTCACCGATGAAATATGACTTGTCTACTGTTACAATGTTTGGATAAAGGGGAGACATTTACACAGCCTTATGGCAAAGCCAAGAAAACAACATGTTTACACCCAGAAGAAAACCGCTTTCCGGGCATATATTAAAGGCTGAACTACAGAAACAAACATCGACAAATGCATACTTTATACGGTCTGATTTGCATTCAACGTTATCCGGTTATAACAAATATGGACATCTATTTTTGTAGTATTAATTAAACGAAAAAATAAGTTAAAATAATTTTTTTTAAACTTTTACCCGCTCACAGTAAACCGCATACTTCTAAATTATAATTGCTTGTTTTTGCAATTAATTACAGCCACCAAAATAATGTTTGTATTTATATAATATATGCGCCGTAAAAGCAGCTTTTCTTATTTTTTAACCATCTTGCAATATTTTGCAATCTTAAAATGCATATATGTACTAGACAAACTCCTAATTTTAGAAAAAAAGTAAACAATAATAAATGATAAAATATACAATACTAGTTTAAGCAACATATTATAAAGGCTTTTTAATATCTGAAAACATGCATTTAACGCAAACTAAAACGGTGATTTCCTAGTTTTTTTTTTTTTTTTTTTGCATATATGCAACAAGTTTAATATAAGGGAAATAAAATTGTAATTATGAATTGAAAGTTTACTTTTTTTTTACATATTTTCTAATTTTAAAGTAAATGCTTGTATACCGAAGGTTTTAAATTGATGTTTCTGTTTGTCAAAAAATACAAATGATGCAACAACGATAACGTATACACAAAAAACTTTCTTTATAAACAAAAACTGCAGTAAGAGCGCTTACGTTTTCCATTTTTTTAGATTGAATTTTTTTAAACACAGTAGTATTTTTTTCCGTAGCAAGTTTTTATATTTTTAATTATGATTTTATTTTAGTTTTGTATTTTTTTTGCACCTGCACGTGTAAATACTTATTTATGGAAAAAAAAACAATTCAATATAAAAGATACTTTAGAAATATAGCACTGAAATCTACAGTTCGACAAACTTTAAGAAGTTTTTAAGGCGGTGCATAAAATCATTGTGGAAAATATGTATTTTTTTGAACATCATACTATCATGGTAATTTACATTAAACTTTGTGTTTTTGAGCTTTAGTAGACATACATTTCAAAATTGTAAATAATTACAAAAAGCAAAAAAAAATCTATGTGCTACATAAAGAAAAGCTTTGTGCAACTAAAATATTTTTTTTATATTATACCAAAAACTATAAGAGATTAATAGATATCTAAATAACAAAAATCACACTATACCCATTACATTCACAGCAATCGACCCTTTAAGAAAACCAAAAACAACTTAAACCCGGCAAAAGAGAAAATGAACAGTGGACTGCAAAACTTTTTTCTCAATTAAAAATACTTGATTAAATTTAATTTTTTCAATTACAATTTTCAAGTTGTTATTTTCTCTAATTAATCATCTACTACGTGGCGCGCCTAGCCCGCCATACGCGCCCAGCGGTTCATCTTCGCCCAGCCCGCCATCTTGGCTCTAATAAAAGACAAAAAAAAAGAACCACTCTAAAAAGAGTAACTGATATGCCTAGAAGTTTATTATGCAACAAATACCAAAAAAAAAGTATTTTTATTTTTTATGTAAAAAATTTTTTGAAAAAATTCAAAAAACATTAAAATAGCGATTTTCATAAAAAAGATCGTTTGAAAGAACATGTTATATGTTAACTTATATTTGTAACATATTTATTTTGCACTAAAGCCCTTGAATTTTCCTGAAGGCAATCTGGGCGCGGATGGCGCACTGCGCGCGCGACAATAAAAAAATTTAAAGGGTTTTTGTGTAAGTTTTGTGGCTTCAAACTGAAATGAAGTAAAGATATTTGTTACATGCAAGTAGAATAGGCAAAAATCTTTTTTTTACTTGCATAATAAAACTGTATATAGCTTGTTAAACTTTTTTTTTTGCGTACAAATACTTAAAACTAAAAGTTTATTATTTCGAAGTTTTTGTAAATACGATAAACTTATTATAAATCCACAAAGTGTCTTTTTGCATGTAAAATAGAAAGCCTGTATAATAAACCAAAAACCAAAAACAGAAAACTACATCTACAAAGTTAATATGTTACATGCATAAACATAAAGATTATTTACGTGTGGTCTTAATTTGTGTAAATAGTGGAAATACTTACACTTGACTTCAGTAAAGAAGATAAATCTATTTAAAAATATAAAATCGTGGCCCGCTGATTTATGCGTTTGCTATGGACATTTACTATACTTTTGATGCAACTTTTTTGCGTATGTATTATAAAAGGCTCGTGGTTCGTAAATAACAGCAGATCAAACTCCAAAAAAAAATACAAAAACATTTTGCATATGTAACATATTCGTCTTTGGTGCAAATTGCGGTTAAAACCAGACAGCAAGTTAAAAACATGATAAAGTATGAATCAGGCAAAATCCGATTATTATTAATAATTGTGTTACCATAGCCATATATCGTTTTTCTGTGTTTTAATGCAGCTACAACTACCTCAATAACAGTTTTATAAGTATATTTTTTTAGTTTTTATGTCAATACCGTTTTTTAAAATTTTTGCGCTTAATAAAGTCAAAAAAGACAAGTTTTTTTATTAGTCTTTAGATTTTTGAACTCTAACTTTTAATGCTCCGTCATCTATTTACAGTCAATAAAGAGAAAACTAAAAAGAATTTATTGTAGCTTTTTAGAATGAACAAAAAAAAAATTATACGCACATGGTAAGTTTTGTTCTTTATATGCAAAGATTAATTATTATAGATATTTGTTACTTTTGAGAGCATAAAAGCAAATCTAGATAAATCAGACATTAGTATACTTTTTCCGCAATTATAGGCATTGCGAAATACCGATTACACATCTTCTGATTTCTTTTTACAAAAAAAAATGTTAAAAATTGCATTAAGGTCAACTCAAATATTTTTTACACTAAAGTTGTCTTTAAAAATATACAAGAATACGAACTTTTGTGGGCAATAAATAAAAGAAGAAACGTTTGAAGTGCAATAAATTACAGTATTACATTTTTACGCTGCATATGTTTGTTTATATACATAATAACGTTAGATAATACAGTTAATAATAGTAGAAGGTTTTTTTTTATAATAAACATATTTTTATTACTTATATAAAGACCTTCTACTCTTGCACTTTTTTACAATAAAAAAGTAAAGATTTACTTATTTTTTTGCAGACAGATATCGTAATGCGAAAAATACATTATTAAATTTTTATATATTAAAATTTTTTTTTATACTTTTTCACTAACGAAAAGTATTAAAAATACAATGATATGCAATTTTATATGCCCTAAAAGATCATATAATATTTTTTGTATTTTGTTTTTACTCCTCACAGTCGAGCTTTAAAGTTTATTTTGTATCTACAATTCAGCTTTTATATAGTATCTTATATCTATTTTAAGTCGAAAATCATGCATTTAAAAAAAAACTTTAAAATCTTTTTTGTATACTATATAGCTTTTTTCACATGTAGTAAACATTGTACATATGTATTTTGTATACATAGTGTACGTGTTGGAGGTTTTCATGCAAACCACTGTATATGTTTTGACTGAAGCCGGGGGGGTTCTTTTACTTTTTTGTAAAAACCATTTCGAAACTCTACTATTTATTACTCTTTTTACCATTTATACAGTTGATAATAAATCAACTTTCTGACATGTATACCAATCAGCTTCCAAAATCACTGTATCAATTTTATCAAATATCAAGTCAATCAAAATGTCACCAAACACAACCAAAATGTATGTTTTCTATTTCTACCCCGCGCAAAGGCTTTACCACATCCTTAGACGCATTTAGCAGTATATGGCTAAGTCAGAGAGTGCATGGCGTCAACTTATTTTCAAATTGAGTTATCTGGTAAAGAATACATGTTTTGAACAGTATCTTTACCAACAATATGACAAAATTCTAGTTTTTGTTTTGTCAAATTATATCAAAGTCAAAACAGGCATTTAAAAATCTTCCGTGTGTAAGTACTATATAAAAGTCGACAAAATAAAATAAATAAAACTGCCAAACTAGGTTTATTATGTCTCTAAATATGTAGATTCTTTTTGGTACTTTGATATTTTTGTATACCTAGACTTTTTTAGAAATGTTAGTTATGCCCAGTGGCGTAGCTAAGTAAAGAAAGAAAGAGGGCTGCAACTTTATTGACGACTAAAAATGAAGTTAATAAATTTTACTAAAAATAAAAAATAATCCAATACCTTTTACAAAATGAAAATTTTCTCCTAATATCTTTTGTTAAAAATCAACCACGAACTTAGAGCCCATTTAAAACTTCAGACGCAAATTTGATCAAGAAAGCAGCTGCAGCCTTTAAATCATGCCCCTTTGTAAATACGCTACTGGTTATGCTCATTTAGATACAAAAACTAAATATACAAAAAATTTATTTTGTACAAAATATGCAAAACAAATTATATAATGTGTTATTTGCAAAAACCTTTTGTTTTAGAAATAAGCACTACATATTTGACTTTTTTATGCGATAACGGGCTCCTTCCTAAACAGCATCCGCCAGATACTATTTTGAACAACATCAAATTTACACCGCAGAAAGTAATTATTTCTGTCCGGCCGCACTTTTTTCATGTCAAAATATGTCATCAATGTCAAGTATTTAAATCTGTAAAATGAAGTTGTTTTTCTTTGCTATATCTTGTTTTCTACAGTGAGACAACAAATTTTTTTATTATTATTTTATATAGAAAAAGACATTTTTTTTATCTTATACCAAACATTTTAATTAGCACTAAAAAACGTGTTTTTTATAGATTAAAGTACAAAATAATAATTTTAAGCTGAAGATTATACAAAAACACTTTTTGTACGTGTTTTTTAAATGCATTAACTTTTAAAAAATCTTTTGTATATTTGTAGAACGAAAGAAAATCTTTTGTGTAAAATATTTAAACAACTTTAAAATATGATAATAAAATACTATCTATGCAAATACAATCAAAAATTACTATACTATTAAGTTTCGGATTTTTTGCAGCAAGGGTGCAAAAATTATAGTTGAATAAATTAAATCAATATTAAAAAGACAAGAAAACACATAATACTTTTGCTGTTAAGTGTTCGAATAACGGTTACAGTACAAAATGTGTAGGTTTACATTTTATTTGGACGTTTTTTGTATATAAACACATATATGTATATAAGAAACATATAATAGTGTAACAAAACCTTTCCAAGACGAAATAGTACGAACTTTCGTTTTTCTAATTTTTTACGTAAGCAGAAACGTCGTAATTGTCGCATTTATAATACTGGCTACACATTTTTATATTGTGCGGAATAGGTTACATAAACCGATCTAAGTACTGAAAAAACTTGCCTTACATATTTATTATGTGATATTAGATGTTTAAATTATAATTACTTTATTTCAGATTTTTTTTCCCTTATAATTGGGTATCAACGCAAAATAAATGTTTAAATTACGGGGGATGGAATGTCTGCACCACTTTTAGCATGATTGAGTGTAAAAACACATACTACCTTTATTTTTTGTAGCATAACAATTTCTTTTTCTTTGATAACTTTTCGCGGATAATTCAATTATGTATGAATGCTACAAACATTTTGCAATCAAACGTTGTTAAACTAATCTTTTTTCAATTTTTTAGAAAAATGAGACTAATCGAATTATGGAAAATTTTATTAGATATACAGGATCATGGTCTTTTTCTTGGCAAAAGTAAATATAGACAGTCCTATTAATGCAAATTTAGACTTACCTTGTTTCAATATGTTGTATTTCTCTTCTTGTTATGTTTAGCTTTGTTTCTTGTTATCTTGTATGCATGCTTCTTCTTATATGGGGATAGAAAGAAATACAAAAATTTTATGCGAAAATTTAACCGAGATCAAAAATTTGCATCAAAAATAAATCGAGTGCAAAAATTGGGGTTAACAACAAGTTTTAAAATTTGTCATATAATGATCACATTGATGCAAATTACTTACTTTTTTCCGTGATAAAAAAAAGTCCGAGCCATATGTACCATATATGAAGTACCGTGTATTACTTTGCAAGCCTACAAAGTACAACGTTGGAACACAGCCATAGTTGTCTGAGAGGCGACCGGTACAATAGAATAATAATATTCTTTTTGTAAAATCTTTTGTTTTGTGGGATTTCCAAATCATACTTGTTTTGATAAAGTTACCATTTTTCCTAGGGTTAAAAAAAAATGATGGCGTAACAGTTTTTTAACTTTGTTATTCAAAATATGAAAATTGTGCAGTTGTTAAACTCATGAATAATCCGTGCCCATATGATCGTTGAGCCTTTTTTTTTGTTTTTTAATTAATGGTTTTTTGCATGGCGCACAATATGCATTTAACTGTGTCTATCACCAGTTCGCAAGACACAACATGACAGACAACATAAAAAAAGCAAATGACTTTCTATTATGTTTTTTTAAAAAACAATGTCTACTTTTAAAAGAATTTTGTATAATTTGTCGCCAGAATAAATTTTTGAACGTAAAAAGGTACATATCTTATAAAAACCTAAACTGCCGTTTCATATTTTTTCGTTACTTCTTTTCAATTAGTACAAAGTTTTAAGCACTCATTAAATAATGTTTTTTAGGAAAAGGTAGTAGATTTTAAACATAAAATGATACAAAAAAAATTGAACAAATACTGCGTACATAAAACGTTTTTTAAAAGAGATTACTATTGCATACAAGTCCACCCTTTTAAACATTTTAATGCAAAGTTTTGTACTTTTATTGCATAACGAGAACGAAGTGTGGCATTTTATACAGAAAAACGTTTTATAAACAAATAAGTTCTATAGAAAAAGCTCGCAATTTCATTTGCATGTTTACTCATTATAGGTCAAGAATATATAACAATTAGTTCTTTTGTATACAGTAGCATATAAGTTGTGTGTTGTTCTTTTAAGGAAAGTAATTTTTACTATTCGTTAGTTTATTTATACTATAATTGTGACAAGATAATAGAATATGCAATTTTAGTATAGCAAAATAACAGTCATATGTACATTTTTACATGTAAGTTAAAAATATTGATATAACTTAATTAGTGACTTCCTATTATTTATCCTTAATCAAAGACATAATTGAATGACTGAAAACGCTTCTTTTTGTTTTGTATTAGATACAGCGAAGAAACATAAAGACCTATTTGTTTTTAAAAAAAACATTAACGCTATTTCTTTGAATTTCGTAAAAAATAAACTGTTAGTATTTTATATATGTACAGTTTTAACACTAATTAACAAAAAAGTATCGTTTTTAGGAGATGACCGGAACCTTAAATGACGTTCAGATTTTGTCGTAAAAACCATCTTACGATGTGCATTTCGTAAAAATTTGTATGGGAATTCGTAAATAGCAAAAAATAAAAAACACGATTTAACCTTTTTTTTGTTACGTGCGCTGCAAGGTGAAAATTTTAAAAACAAAAATAGCAAAGAATGTTATTTTATATAAAAAACGTAAATTATTGTACTGTAATATATTAGAACGCACATGTTATGTTTGCGTAACTATTCTTTGTTGTTTTGTAGAATATTTTTTGCAATCATTCTTTTTACAAACAATGATTCAAAATTTAAGACTTTATATTTATCTTTTACAATATGATATTTCTGCTACAAACAAACATGAATAAAACCAATCTTATTTTGTTATGTATTTTGTATAATAGAAATCGAGCGTATTATGTACACAAAGCAGTATAATATAGATGAATATAATTGCGGTTTAAAACCAAAATGTGACTATTTTTTGTTACAATTATTTACTAGGTTTCCTATTTTTGTAGTCAAACTCAACAGCTACGTGTAATCAAAAAACCACACCAAACGGAATATACTTTAAACTGACTTTAAAGGTTTATTGTTTAACTCTCCTTTACTTAACAAAGGGTATATGACACTTGTAAAAGTAATATTAGTGCTTTGATCATTGTTTGTTCCAACAAACTTGATATTATGGTAGAATCATAAATTTTTACATCATACTTTTCTTTTATGGCACGAGTTAAAAAGTTCATTCATGTATTTAAAACTTTTTTGCATTTTTAAATTCAAGTCGCCATTATCGATATCCTTGTTTTAGTCGTTCAGTTTACTATGTTTTCACTTTGGGGCCTTCGTTTTTTTACAATCGTCTTTTTTACTTTAGCAAATTCTTTTCATATTCATTTTTTTATATTGATGCTGTATGATGTATTTTTTATTGTGTTTATTCTGTGTATTTGCTTTTTACACCATAACTTATTTAAACATTTCGTATCCTTTTTTAATTATTTTTTATATGTTGCGGTAGCCTTTTTGAATTTGTTTCCCTTTAGCCCAACCGAGGTAATATATGAGTCTAGACCTAGAAAGGTCAAATGGCATAAACATATAAAAAATATCTTTATTTTTGGTATAATTTTAAGCGCAAAAAATGATGTAGTTTATTAAGTTCTTTAGTAAATTGTAGATGTTAAGTGTAAAATTAATCAACGTAAAACGAAATTTCTATACGATAAAGTTATTGTGTCCCTTTGCTTTCTTCTTTCTTTTCAGTTTTTTTTTGATTCCCATATAGTGGTAAAAGAAGGAAAAAAGATTATATATCCACCGAAAATATAATTAAAAGCATAAAAATAATGACATGTTTTAAAGTGTATAAATAACGGTGTAAATGCATGTTTATGGTACATAGGTTCTATGCAAACCACATAAGGGCCGTTTCAAACAGCACATGCAAACACAATTGCAGTAGCGAAATATTAGCATTTTGCACATTCCCAGAAGTTATACAAAGATACGGTCTCACCTGAAAAAAAAACCGTTAACACTGTGGAAATTAGAAAAGATTGCAAAGTTGCTTGTCGCATGATAATGAAAAAGCTTAATTATCTGTAATAATATCACAGGTTTTTGTACAAGAAAACCGTCATATTACGATACAAAAAGATAAAAACAAAATGTGGTGCCATTATAAAACATGGTATATCAAGAGATTCAGGTAGTATTATTGCATTCGATATGTATGATTCAGTTTTTCTAATATAAAAACTGGATTTTTCTACTATTAGTTGTTACTCAACATTTATGTTTTGTATTAAACAATTTGTTAAGAATAAAAAAGTTAACTTAATGTATTTCTCGGCATGAACAAAGTTACTAAAGCAACAGATGCTGTTAATTTGATACACTATACTGCTCGTTTTAAAAGTAATATTAGTCCTGGTCTAATTGTGTAGGTCATGCATTCGATTTAGATTGTAACGTGGTGCGCGAATTTTATAGTGTTTTTCTAAGATAAAAACAATGAACCAAAATTCTATCTGTATAAAGTGCATGTGCGGTAGATTATTTTGTGTGATACAATTATCGTATGCTATAATAACTGATAAAGTTTTTTTTAAAAGCATAAGATTGCTGCATATTTTTTATATAGTTCAATAAAAAAAGGGTTTATTGAAATTTTTAAATCATATTTAAAACGAAGAAAAACAGTGTTTTCCTTGTTTGTAAGTTTCAAATACACGATGGCTAGCATTAGGAAAAATACAAATTACTATAATTCAAAACTGGGATATGCTAGGAAATATTTACATAATGTATTTAATGAATTGCCAAAGGCAACAAAAGGCAAAACAAATTCTTTTAAGTTTTTGTTAATGAGCTCATACTATCAAGCAATATTTTTATTTGTGTTATTACTTGTAAAAATTTTACAAACTTAATGCTATTTTAAACCCACAATTCCTGATTCACAAGACTTGCTTACAAAACTATAATGTACTAGTAATGTAATACGAAATCAAGTTATAAACAACGAATTTTTTTTCCCAATACAAGAGGTTGATTTAAAATTCAAATTTTAAAGTATCTGCAATATACAATAAAAAAATTTTCTAAAAACGCACAACAAAACTTCAAAAACGGAAATTATTTTTTTTTTCTGATATATCCTCCTTTGTATAATAATAAAAATATAAAAAAAAACATTGGATAACAACAAAGACTTGATAGAATTTGGTAAACTGATCACCACAAAAAATACTATGTGAAAAAAAAGTTGCAATTGTTTAATTTGCCGCATAAACTATTAATTAGGAATAATATAGAAAATTTGTGAAATGTTTTTTATAACAAAAAAAAATCGTTTATCTTTTTAGACTACAGAACTACCTTAACCTTTACAAATTGCGTTATTTGGAAATTTTTTAACTAAGTTATGATTTTTTATGTATTCCAAGTTATAAATATCGGATATGCTCTATATTGTCGGTTTCGTTTTTAAGTGCATAAATTGCACGGTTTTTTTATACGCTAGTTTTAAATAACATGTTTGCGTAAAAAAATGACAACCGATATGCTACGTAAGTTTATACGAGTACAGCCCACTCGATTATCTTTTTTTAAATGTAGCAAAGATTTTACTGTGTGTGGGATATTGCAAGTTTTTCATTCTGATACGTATCAACGCTTATACACTGGCATGAAAATACGTAAGACATCGATAAATAAATAATTACATAAATAGAGTAAAACAAACTAGACAAATCGACAATAAATATTAATGCATGATGCAATTTTTTTTGCCTATATTACAAGCCGCTTTTAGGTATACAAAAAAAATATATTTTGGTATATATTTGTAAGCGTAAAACTTCATATTAAGAAAAAATGAAACCCCAGTCTTAACGGACTTTCTGTATTTTTCTAATCAAGCTATGTTCTATAAGTGATGAAAACATTTTTTTAGGTCTTCCTACGTATGGCATTTTAAGTTTTTTCCACAAGTTGCAATCGTAAGATACCATAGTTCTGCCGCTGTTTTTTAATATCGATTATGCGTTTTATTTTTGTGTTCTTATGTTTACAAACTTTAAACAGCATCTAGTTGCTAAATCTTGATTTTGTTTGTATTATCTGCAACAAGTCTTTTTTTTATTCATTTTTATCTGTATTTGATGTGTATTCTTAACAGAGTCGGTTTATAGGGAGGGTGCCTTTTTCTTGTATCGAAATTTGGCCTTTTTATAGAAAACAATTTTAACAACATATAATCGTTTAAAACATTTTTTACATTGCTTTTATACCTTCATCTAAAAAAATATATTTTTTTTGTTCTTAGAAAAAAAAATTATCTTATGAAAAATGACAAAACAACTATAAGTTTTCCGAAGTAATTGTTTGTAAACATATAATACATACAGCAAAAGTTTTAGTTGCATCATTAATGCGATACAATGTTGTGCACTTTTTATCTGTTTGTGAGCCCATTAAAAAGTATACGCAGTGGAAAAAGCAACACATACAATTTTTGATTTAGGAAATATCTTTAATATGTTATGACCAAACCAAACTATGTGGACAAGTTTTTGGTGCAAAAAAATGTCTGCAAACTGAAAATTTATGTAGGTTTATGACGTTTTTTTATTTGAATGATTGATAATAAAAATCCACAACATATGCAAACTACATGTATTGCAAAAAGTAGTACCAGTGTCTACCGCTGATAATATTCTGCATGTCTAGCATCATAAGGTATTTTCCATTGTCAATTTTCTAACGTCTTTACGGATGATTTATTTTAGAATAAGTCTATAAGTAGCATTTATTTTTTTTTTGTAGTTAAAGCATATAGCAAATACCGTATAGCGTTTTTTTTAAAACAAATTTTAAACATGCAAGATCTAAACTAAAAAGTATACTTCCTGTAGACAGGCCCTACTGTCGTTATTTGCACTCTTGCAACATATTATAGCAAGCATTGCTTTCTGACCGTACTTGGTTAAGAAAATCACAATAATGCTTTTTGAGTTTTAGAACAAAAACCAGTTTTGAAAAGTTTTTGCAATACTAAGCCCAAAAAAGCAACAAAATAAATCTTTTAGATATAATAATAATGCAATTATCGTAAACACCTTTTTTTTATAAGCAGCAGGCACGTAGCCAGAACTAAAAAATTTGAAAAAGAGGAGCTAATTTTCTGTTTTTTTAACGAGTGCCCTTTAGAAATATTTCAATTTTGAAAGACGAAAAAAAAAAAAAAGTTTTTTTTTTATTCACTAACTATATTTATCGTTAAATAATGAGTCATACATTATTATTTTATATATTGTAAATACGACATAAATATTTTTTTTTTGCGCTCATAGTCGCGTAGCAATACTTTTTTTGTTTTTTCAGTATTTTATTTTCCATACAAAGTATTAAAAAAACTCTACCAGTATATCTTCCGTTTAAAAACAAAAAAACATTTTTAAAATTTGCCGTGCGAAAAATTACTTTTTATTAAATAGAGAAAAAATACAAACATATCTTGTTTATATGTATTTGCATGTACCAAACAATAAATGCTTTTTTGGAACACCAAGATTTTAATCTATAATTAGAGTTGTACTGTAAATATATATATGGGACAACCTTCAATTGCATTTGGCCAATGCTTTTAGTTAAAGTATAAGCTAAAATGTAACTTTGCAAAAAAAAAAATACTTATTAGGGTTTTAATACGATTTACGATTCTTTTTATTGCAAAAAAAATATGCATACAAATATGAAGTATTTCTATAAAAACAGCACCAAGTTGTAGATTTTTAGCACTGGTTTTTATACAAACACCGAATGCCTCAAAAGTAGAGCCTCCACAAATAGAAGCAAAGATATTAAGTAGCAAATAAAATTGTATACAAAATACCTTGATTTACTCTAAGAGTTTAAACAAATTAAATATTAGTAGATTTTTAAGTTCTTCCGATATGATGCAAGTAAGTTTATTAAGGCGAGTAACACATCTTTTGTTTGGAATAGTATTGAGATTAATATTATATTCTTTGACTAATAAACGTAGATTATTGCCTTTAAGTTCAAAAAAAATAAAGCCAGGATCGTTTTATATAATATTATTAAATCTTTGTATGATTCTACGATCAAATACCTCTTGCCTCACTTGGTTGCAATACTCGAATTCTTTAAAACAGAAAAGGTTGTCAGACTCTAAGGTTTTAATACTGATACAAAAAATAAATGATCTGAAACAATCTTCAGCTCCAAAAAAAGATTTTTAATGTTATAACAAGTAATTAAGTCGTCATCTTTTGCTTTCTTTACAAGGTTTACACAGAAACTTCTTTTTTTAGATATTTTTGTATGCAAAAATGATACATCATTTATAAACATACCAAATCTTGTCATAACTGGGTGTTTTAACATAGGAATTTTGGTTTTAGTAAAATACCAAAGTCAATTTTGCTTATTTTTTACTAATTGCTGCTACAGCTTTACCATGAAATTATTGGCCAATACGCATACTTCTCTTACTTCAGATAAGAAAAGAAGCAATTCATATACTAAACAAACTATATGATGTAAATGTTTTTATTTTTCATTATAATTTTTGGCCTAGTGCCAGACAGTATGGTGCACCATCAGATATCAAAATTACAAAATTTGTTTCATTCACGGCATATCAAGCAGAATTCCGAAAAAACAAATTAAACTCAGCGTAAATATTTACAGAATTGGTTTTTGTTAATTGTACAATATGGCCTAAAATCGGTAAAAATAATGATCCGTCTACAACTTGGCCAAAAATTTATGGTATATATGGGCCATTAGCTATAGTGGTGTGATCGAAACTAAGTTTTGATATCAGATTTTTATATTTTGACCTTTTTCTGTTGTACGTCATTGCATATAAAGCAGGCAGAAACTTAGATCTATAAGATATAACAGTTTGCTTCTTTTATATAAATACTACTTAGCCAGTGATTTTTATTTTGCAGCTCTTAAAACTTCAAGTAGAACGCCACTACCTACAAAGGCAAGTACTTGTTCTTCATGTAAATATTATATATGCAGCAATACATTTAACTCTATATTAGATTCTCTTATGGCTTTTCTCATCCTTTTTAAACTAAAGGTAAAAGAATTCATGTAATTTACTAGTTTCTAGGCCCTTTTGATTATATAACCGCATTGGCTGTTGACAACAACTAAAATAAAACTCAGTTGCTACTTAAAGAGGTAGAGCTGAACCCCGTATATATAATTTTGGGTATTAGGCTTCTTGTTTTATGCTTGTTTTTTATCGTCATATAAGGGCCAGGTCTAATATTTTTTAATAGTAGCAAATATGCAATTAAGAGAACATCTTGTAGTGAAATCACGCATGAAAAAGAACATATAAACAGTTAAAGTGTATAAAATATATTATGGGCGTTTTTCGTGTATATTTTGTTTTATTAAATATTTTTCGTTCCCTACATTTAAAAATGCTACTATTCGGACCACTCTGTCTCATCAGACTTAACAAAAAACCTAAATATGCAAAAAATCGCTGTATATTAGATTATGACATGATTTAATGTATTATTTATGCGTAATCCTTGTAATTCGCGGATTGATACACAAAAAAAAACGGAAAAAAAAAATGTAAATTATTATTTTTAAAATTGTGCGTTATGTATGTGTTAAAATGATAAGTGTATTTTTCTGTAGAGTAAACTTTACCACGGCAACTCTTTACTTATGGTCACAAATGAATTGCGTTTGGTTCATAAAAAATCATTGCCTAGGTAAAGTTTACATTACCGGGAATCCCATTTTACCTGTAACAAATACAAGATATGAACTTATATACGATAAAAACGTTACCAGTCAAGTTATTTGCAATTAAACTTTACCAACCTTTATTGGCTATAGTAAATTTATTATATTTTTATTACTTTTTTTTAAAAAATAACAAAATAGTTTGTTATGTTTTAATAGGTATTTTCCGGAACCTTTATAATTTTTTTTTACTACAGATACAGTTGTTTGTATATTTTAATGTGGAAGCATGCCGGTCTAATATTATGTTTACTTTTGTCATTTATTAAAACTGAGATTGCTTGTAGCAATTCAAGCCGCTCATAAATAATTTAATTGCAAAAAATAATAATTAGAACATATAGTGAAACTAGAAAAAACGCATTTTTGCTTTAAAACCGAATAAAAAATGTAGAAAAAACATAAAAATGAATAAATCCGTTACATAAGTGAACAAAAAATGCATTAAAAGTATTATAACGCGCAAAAAAAATTAATGTCTTACAAGATGAATATAACATTGCAAGTACGCAAGGTATGCAAGACATTGTACATCTACATAAAAACAATTTACTATATGCATTTTATACGCAAAATTATTGATTACCACGTATTTAAATATACGATATTTATTGTACAATTAAATGCTAGAAACATTTCAAATACAGTTAATAAAACAAATCAGATGTTTTTTTTTAGGAAAAAAAAAACGTTGTTCATGCTGCTAGTATATACGTCTTCTATGTGTTCAAAGTATAGGTTAACTCGTAACTCAACGTAAAAAAATATAACGACTTTTAAAAGAATAAATGGGAAATCTGTGATGATTTATACGCTTATTTGTTGACTTCGTTTTGCCTTGCAAGTTTTAAAAAAACTTAAAACGAACAATGTTTATAAAATATTGCTTTTTACAACATCACTTTGCACAAACAAGTCATTGATTAGGCATAACTTCGTTCCGGGCCTCCTATAAGGTTTCATGTCGCTCTATTTAAACGGCATAAACAAATAACGGCCTAAATGGAGACCCTAAAATATCTAAATGGGGATACGATCATAGTCTTAAACAAAAAAAAAACACTTAAATACAAGCAAAACCCTACCCCTAACCTTAACCCAAACCTTCTTGTATCTTTAATGCACATACGTCCGAAATTTGTGCTTAGATGTGGTATTTTTGACCTACGGGTAAGGTTAGGGTTAGGGTTGTGGTTAATTCAGGGTCTGGTAATCTTTTAAATTACACTGTATGTAAATCGTGATGTTTTTACTAGTTTGGATTAGCATTTCCGTATTTTAGACCCTCATATCGTTTCCCTATTAATAGGGGGGCATAAAACCCCCAATGGGAGCCCTAGAAGAAGGAATGCCATTTATGTTTCTAACAGATTCATGCCTTCGTGTTTTGTTAAATAAAACGTTTGTATTTCTTAATGGCATATATATCGTTATTTTACATGCTGTAAAAAACGGTAACCAAAGTTTACAGCAAGTTATTATACTTTGTTTAAATACTAAAAATGATGTTTTTTTATAAGAAAGGCATGTATGTAGGAAATATTTTTCAAACACTAAAAACGCAATTTACTATTTTGTAATGTTAGCACCATCTTCTTGCTCTTATTTTTTAATTTGCTTTTTTTTAGTTTTTTTAGAAAAAAAAGACTGGTTTTATTACTAAATACTTTCTTAGTCAAATTTTTTGCGCATAGTGCTTATTAAAAATATTAAAGTGTCTTTTTTTTGCACATACTGTAAAATTTTGTATAATTAAAGCGTTTATTTTGTTACAGTTTACGACTTGTTTTGTCTACAATAATTTTACGTAACAGGTAAACAGCTAATGTGCTTACCCTTATGAATTTTGTTAAGAATTTATTTTTTATAATTTGTTGTGACTTTGAAACTCTCATGTATAAAAAATTTTAAAAAAGGGGCCTTCGAGGCGTTGCCTCCTAGAAGTCACAAACCCGAAATCCCTTAAATAAAAGAAAAAACCGCAAAAAAAAATGTTAGAATAGATAAAAAAATGAAAGATAACAAAATTAAAAATTAAAAAAATTAAACAATTAAAATAATAAGAAATGATTGCTATAAATAAATTTAAAAATA
The DNA here is from genome assembly GCA_034694785.1 of Agrenia bidenticulata. Lineage (NCBI taxonomy): Eukaryota > Metazoa > Arthropoda > Collembola > Entomobryomorpha > Isotomidae > Agrenia > Agrenia bidenticulata. Next base: position 38,988 of record JAQFYM010000976.1, read on the forward strand.
AGAACAAGAAAAAAATCAATAGCCAACAAAAAGGATTAAAAAAGAAACTAAAAATAAAAAAATATTTATAAAAAACAAAAATAAATAAGGATAGAAAACAATACTAAATTTAAAGATAAAAGAAAACAGTAACAAAACAACAAATACTTTTATAAGCTTCGAAGAAAATTATAACAAACAAATTAGTAAAAAAACAAGAAAAAACAAAAAAATGGTACCAATTATATCATAAAAAAGTCAGGCCAAACAATATAATTAACTCAAAAAAATTAAAAAAAAATTGCAAAAAAAAAACAAAAATTTATAATGAAACAGCATATATACAATATAAAATCAAAGGAATCCACAAAAACACAAAAAACAGCATATAATATAACAAATATTTAAAACAGTGTTAAATGCATATATAAACATAAAACAAGGTGTGCTTTTGTAATCAGGTAAATAACTCAATAAAAAAGAGTATGGAAACGAATATATGATTTTTTATTTACAATAAAAAACTTGCTTAGAGTACAAGTTAGAAAAAAACTGAATAAATCTACAAAAAACAAAATTGCAATCAATGTCTTTTCTTTAGATATTTAATTTTATTGACTTTTCTTTAAGACTGCAAAATTTCTGTTTTACTGCGTAATTACGCTAGTTAAAAAGCTGTAGGCATATTGCTTTCAGGCATCTTGATCAATATAAACTCTTTTTCTTTTTTTACCAGGCCGTAATCTATCAATCAACTTACTTCATGTATGTTTAAATCCCGCCTTTTTTTAATACATCGACAATTTCAGAAAAAGACACTATATATTTATTTATGATCCGATAAATTTTAGGTAGATACTCTTTAGCAGAATGCTTGGTTTTCATTTATTTTTTTACTATAATGATTCTATACACTAGTATTAAAAATGGGTCTTTTTTTGATTATTTAATTATTACTGATATATCTGAACAGCTAATTACCATTTCTGTTTTTAGTATATATTAATCATATATAACTCCAGCAATAATTTATTTATGACAATGGGATCAAATCTAATGCAGAAAGCGGTTAAAAACAATCTGAGAAATTGATTTTTGTGTTGTACAATTTTCTAATCCAAGACTTTGAAGCTTTCTTAAAATAGCTTGTCCAGAAGTACAACAAGCATCCGTGCAAGTATATTATTGCAAATATTACTCTAAGCGTACTAAAAGTGACAACTTCATAATAAATTACAATTTAATTGGATGAAAATTTGCAATATAATCTGCAAGACATCTTTTTACAGTCAAAAAACTTTTCTATATAAAATTTTTTGACTTCCAATTTAGAAAAAAATATATATATTTAGAACAGATTGCTCTCTTCAATTTTTATAGATGATATATAGCTGTTTACATTTCATTGTTGCACTTTGTAAAGTTCTATCCATTGCGAGTTTTACATTCTAAATATGCTGAAAACGTAGAATAAAATTGAAAATATTACACAAATATTACTTAATCCTGTACTAATTCTACATATAAATAAAGGTTTGAATTACCTGAAATTAAAAAAGCATTATAGTCAGATTTTTCTGGCATCTAACATATTCTAGTAAAATTGCTTAAATTTTTGTAACGATAAGTATTTGATTTTACTAAACCAAATCCAGGAAATCTGCACATAAAACTTTTATCATATAGGTATTTTGCACATGCTTCACTTTTTACAGCTTCGTAAATACAAAGCTTGCATCCATTATATATGTTGCGTGTGTAGTATTTTAATACTTCTGCTATTTTCTTTTTTTGAGATTTGCCCCAAATGGTACGAATGCTGATGACGCACACCTACTATATATGAACTAGCAAAAGGAGGTCAACCGAACATCGCATTCTTTTGTGAATTATATCATTACTTTTTTTTATATAAAGCTTTAACATTAACTGTATACATTTTTGTTTATAATGGGAATCTGCGCATTTACTTAACTTAACATTTTCGGCAGCAAAATCACATATATGTGATGCATTATTATTAGGGCGAACCAAAAATGCATATATAATATGCAAAAATATGCATTTATAACATAAAATATGCAAAATATGCATTTATAAAACTAGAACAGCAAAATTTACCCTTTCGGTTTATTTATATTAAATAGGTATAAAACACTGTCTCACTAAAAATTTTTCGCTTGTAAGTTTGATAACTCATTGTTAGTTTAAAAGAATTTTTAGGTTCAAAATGCATATTTAAAATGCATTTATACTGAAAAATATGCATTTTTGACAAAAAATATGCATTTATAAATTTTAAAATGCAATTGGTACGCCCTAATTATTATACTCAGTAAGCAGCAAAATTAAATATATGATTAGTATTTTTATACCCCTAAAGCAGCAAAATCACATGTATGTGGGTTTTTTTTTATATCCTTAAAGCTGCAAAATCACATATATTTGATTTCTTATATCGTCTTAAAGCTGCTAAATCACATATTTTGATGTCCTGTCACATCAATAAAAACATTTAAAGTGGACAAAACTGAGGTAGAGTGCTGCTTTAACTTATTAAAATATGTGAAGTAAATTGTGCTACATTTGGCGTTGTATTATTTCAGAGGAATCGTGCATTAAAATCCAAAAAATATGAAAGGCGAAGAAGAGAAGACATTGATGCGTGGTATAGACGAAAAGTACAATAAAGCGTGAAGAGGAAAGAACCATCAATTAAGCGTGGTAGAATAGCGAGGGATGCAAGGCGTGGTGTAGAAGAGAAGAGAAATAATGCGAGGGCTTAAAAAAAGGAAGAATGGATCGTGGTACAAATGAAGAGAACAACATATCGTGGGGAGGTATATACAGGCAATGAAGCGTACTATAACATAAAAGAAAACAATCGTGATAAAGAAGTAAAGATAATTAAACGTGGTGAAGTTAGAAGGCAATGAAGAGGTTCGAAGAAAACAAAGAAAACGAAGCGTGGTCTAGAAGAGAAACAAAAAAGCGTGGACTAGATTAGAGGTCAAAGGGGTGTAGTAAGACACTAAAACATATTCTATATGAATTTATACGTGTATATTAAAAATCCATTCATTGACGTTTATGGGACACATAATATTTGATTTTGCATTCTAAATAGGTTCTTTTTACAATGAAGGTGCGCACTATAAAAAATTAGCAATTATATTGTTTTGCTACTGGAACTGAATAAAAAGCAAGATACAAAAAAATTGAGCTAGGTAAGCAATAAAATGTATTTGTCCATATGGTGGAATATGAATTATAAATATAACTATAAATTAATAAATTAATATGTATAATATAGATAGCTATTTTTTTTTTCCTTTTCACTATCGCAAAAAAAAAATATAATATTTCAAATGGCAGATATTTTTTTTCTGCATTAATTTGTAAGATAACCCCATCTCGTTAGACTAATTTTTATACCAGTTAATAAACTAAATGAAAGATCAACTGCCGACAAGCGATATACTTATTGAAACACATTATATGTGTTTACAACACCGAAAAAATCTAGCATAGGTAAAAAGGAAAAAAAGTTACAAAGAAAGAACAGGATTTTTCTCCATGGACAAAAGAAGCAGTAAATATCAATATAGATGATTTCACATCTAGTGGTGAACTAAATGTCGATATACCGACCAAAAATATTTGTTTTTGTACTTTTTCTTTGATGACATACAATTTATTTTTATTGTTCAAAAGTCTAATCGATACGCAGAGTCACATTTAGGCGCAGAATTATACAAAAGGTAAAAAAAAATATGAAGATATTATAACCTTCTTTGCATTTATTATTTATACGGAAATTTGTGATTTACTGAATTTTAAAATGTCTTGGAATGTAAATACAAACCAGGTTGGGCAGTTTTACGTAAAAAATATTATGGGGATCAAGCGAATTACAGAAATTAAAAAATTTTACGTTGCATTGACAATGAAGAACGTAATGCAAAAGCAAAACAAGATTATTGTTCTAAAATGGGAAAATTTATATGAGTTATAAGTAAAAATGCGGGAAACTGCATAATCCAATAAGAGATATAAGTTTTTATATCGTTATGTGTGAGTAAAAAGGGAAGAGGGGTAACAAGGTTTACATGCCCTAAAACCGCAAAACTTTTAGGATTAGGGTTGTAAAAAATCGGGAAACTATTTTTTAAATGGAAAAATTGGGAATTTATAAGGGAAAATTGGGAATTTTGGGAATTTTTGGAAAATTGGGAATTTTGAAGAATAAAAAAATGTACAGGGTAGTTGTACATACTTTTAAGTCATAATTACGACACTTGTACTTATAATTGACATATTTTAGATTGCAGAGTACATGTTTTTTAGTAAACTAACGTCTGTATTTATAACTACAAAACTTATATTCTTATAAAACGCTTGAAGTAAACCCAGAAGTAGTTTTAAATTATAAAGCAAAGCTATAAGTTATCAAAAACAATTATTTTTTAGATGTATGTTTGTTTGCAATTTATTAAATGCTTTTATAAGTAAAATTTATTTTATTTGGA
>JAQFYM010000977.1:0-43480 GCA_034694785.1 Agrenia bidenticulata
TCAAGTCAATCGGACTATTTTGAGGAGAGTTATCGTGATGACAGACAGACAGACGGACAGACGGACGGACACGGTGACCACATAAGCCCTGGCTCGGGCTAAATACAGAAATAGAGCCTTGTAAAATTTATTATGTAGTTTAAAAGGATGACAAATCAAACATAGATCAGCATAATCCTCACCAAATAGATCCGACACATTTTTTAAGCCAAACACAAAGCGTATTTAAAACTTATTTAAACTATTAGTATGCTCTGAAAATAGTGAGGATTTCTTATATGTTACGATCGATTATTCTATGAAATAATAGAACAGTATTGGAGGAAAACTTCCTGAAAACGTCTGTACGACTTGTTCGTGGCTAGGTTGCCAATTATTTTTTCGTATCCATATGAATGGTCTACAAACTATAAAGTGTCTTTGTGGTAGGAACAATTTCGAGATTCAATTTGGAACAGATTGTACCACTTTAAATAGCAAGATGCATTTTGATGAAAAAAAGGAGCAGACAGTCCTTGCTAGTTCAACAATAGCGATCCCAATTCTCAATGCAATGAGCTTTGGGAATGGATTCAACGACGCGTTGTTGGTTGAAGAAAGTAAAGAGAAAGTCAAGCATGGAAATTGGTCCTTTCAAATACGAAGAAAGTTCGAAACAGAGATTCAGTCTTACTTTAACTCTCCTACACAAAGCTTCTCTCCTTTTACCGATCTCCCCTCTCTCGCTTCTATTACAAATAGTTACTTTTTATTAAAACTAATATTTAAGGGTATTTTCTGAAAAAAAAATATTTTGAAACAGAAATTCATTTACTTCCCTTGGTGAAAGGCTGTTTTAAATTTTGAATTTTAACTAAATCCTACCAAAATAATTAATTCCTCAGACAGTTTTTTGAAGAGCGCAGTTTATACCTGGAATCCAAAGACTAAGGAGACAACAACGATCGAAAAAGTGCAATAAAAAATGTATGCATTGCGTGAAGTGAGAACGTGAGTCTTTTCAAATTTTTGTAAACAAAAAGCTTGTAATTTAAATTTTATATTGAAGAGTAATTACTTAAAGGGAACAAAATAATCCTACTTGGAATTATTTTATGGTAGTTCACTGTTAATTTGGTATACATTAGAATCAGAGTTTATATGATATTCGGATTTCACTATCAGCAAGTGGTTGAAAAAATCGATTTTGTTTCAAAACGGATATTTGCGTTTGAAATAATTTTAAAGCAAGGATTGAGATAACTTTGAGGTGCATGGGGTAACTAATATCGCAGTTGTCCAATTACATCTCTCTGTAAGTTTATTAGTTCAGTAACACTTGGAAAATAGATGATAAAGAAATCCCTCTGCAAAATTCCATAATCTCATACCCTTTTAATATTGAAAGTCACGTATAATCCCTTGGGTTTTAGGATAGAAATGAACAGCTACGAGCAAACAAAGGAGAAAAGTTTATTAAATCTTTCAAACTTTCTGCCCAGACCGAAAACAGACTAGCGGTTGTCAGTTGTAGAGAGATCGCCAGAGACGATAGACTGAAAATGTCCTATAGGGGTATTTTCCAACTTTCCATATAATTATCGGTAGAGACATGCATTTAATATTCACAAAAGAGCCACTCCGACTCTTCTGTGATTACTACTGATTCACATTTTTATAAGAGGCTACACAGTTTCTAGATGATTCAAGAATTGTGTGTAAAATAATTTATTTTTTATTCGGTAGCAGGGATTTGAAAGCAAAATGAATCACGTTTTGCTGCGGTGCAGATTTTTGAAATAATTTCAAGTATTCCAGTTCGAGGACAAAGGGATGAATGAATGAACAGTCTTTTTTGTGAAGTAGATACTGAACCTCATTAAAGGTGCTTGCCTATATCCTCCGGTCCTATCTATAAAAAAATGGGAACAAAAAGCATTCTCGAGAATAAAAGCTCCCTGTCAACCTTAATCTCTCCAGTCAGCCCTCCAACATCAGCCTGTTCATCTTCCGAATTTTCGGGATTTCATCTGCCACCAGTGACAACCCGGATCTACCCTTATAGCCATTTTCCTGGTAATAATGCTAATTACAGGAGTAAGAACGGGAGGCTGAAGCATACCACTTGCCATAGGATCCTCGGATCGTTCTTCTGGTTTGCCCTTGGCACGCTCATATCTGTCCTTGTGTTGTGCATTGCAAGGCACGCTTTCCAATGGGACATTCTCCAGTTCCCCTTTCCTGTTAAAGAAGTAGAAAATTCATTTGCTAAAAAAGAAACACAGGAAGAAGACTTTGTTAAAAATTCCACCTCAAGGATAAATATAACCAACTCGGATATCAAATGTGTGACCCCTGTTTGTATGGAAGCAGCGGCGAGGATTCTTCACCGGATTGACCCTCAACAAGACCCGTGTGATGATTTCTATCAATTCTCTTGCGGTCGTTTTATAGCTCATAACGAGATACCTGACGATAGCTTCCAGAGATCGACATTACAGGAAATGCAGGAGAGCATTTTGGTGGACATCAAAAGTAAGTTTATTTCAATTCAACCTTAAAATAGTTTTATAAAGATATTAAAGTAACAGTTTATTGTCATGATAGGCATAAAATGCCTTGAAATTGAGGCTCTATACCCTAACATACATATTTTCCTTCAGCTTGACTTCATATCCGTAGTTAGATAATTTATCCTTGATTTTACTCTTCATGCTTTGAATTTAAATGTGTTACGGAAGTTATATTTCTTTTAAGTAGTCCAGTTGAGTATATGTTGGGGTATTTATTCTAAAATGTGGGCCAAATCGTAGGAAACTTTTCATACCTATTCTTCTGTGTCCAGAATTGATAGATCGCCCCGGTAAAGCCGACGAGAACATTGGAATCCAAAAAGCCCGTCAGCTCTACTCATCCTGCATGCACAACAGTTTTCGTACCTCTCATTTCACGGACTACAAGTATCTTCCGATTTACTCCGTCTTGACTGCAGACGGGGTTGGCTACTGGCCAATTCTTCAAGGGTCAAAATGGAATAGTTCTGAATACTCGATAGAAAGACTCCTTGGTCAACTTTTTGCACATCAAGTTCAGAGTATTTTCGAAATTTATGTAACACCAGATGAAGCCGACCCTACCCAGTATCTGCTTCAGGTTAGTACCACAATGTTATAAAACATCAAGGACAAGTTCACTTCCAGTTTCATACACAAATCTCAAATATAATATCTGTAGGAAGGTATGGACGTTTTTTAAAATAGTATCCAAGTGAATTTCTGATCAATTTAGTTCTACAAAGGCGAGCCTGCTATGGAGAAAGCATTCTTTCTCAATACAACAAATCCAGACTACAAGAAATACTTTCGAGCGTACAAAAGACTTCTGCTAGAATCCATACTCATCTTGAGCCAAGGGAGCCCAACAGTTTCTTCAGATGTTGAGGCTATACTGGAATTCGAGACAAACTTTGCCAAGGTCTGGGATTTTTCTACGTCTTTAAAAAAACTTTCACTCTAGCGTCCAGTTTCTCTGGGGACTTGGAAGAAAAGAATTCGGGAAATAGAAAGGTAAAAAGTAGTAGATGTTTAATTTTGATCTCAATTCTAGCTTGCTCAAGAGTCTCGATGTCATTTTGATGGGTTCAATTTGGACCATTCAGAAGATGACAACAATGGCCGAGTAACTATTGCTGACATAAAGGCAAAAGTTCCTGATGTAATTAATTGAACCTTCTTGATTATTTGCAATATCTCCTGCCATATACACTGAATTTTTTTCAGATTGATTGGCAAGAACTAATTCAAAATACGTTTGACGTGCTCAACATTGAACGCAATGTAACCGAAGACATGTACGTCTACTTTCATTGTTCCGAATTCTTCCCCAAATTGGTTGCCCTGATTAATAAAACTGATAAAAGGTTAATAATAGAAACTATTACTGCAATTCTTTGAGTTTTTAATAAGACATATAGTAAAATTTGTGGAAATTTCCTCATTCATAGAACGGTTACAAATTATTTGGTATGGAGATTTGTATTCCGGTATATGCCATTCCTGGGGAATAAATTCCTGCAAATTTGGTCCGAGTTTATGAAGGATGTCCCTGACACAAATGAAGAAAAGCTGTACCTGTCCCGGTAAAATCAACCGTTTATTTTTTTCAAGTATCTGTTATACTTGTATTGTATATATATATAAACTTTAAATTGTTTTAATGTTATAAAACCCAGTTGGAAGTACTGTGCAAACATTGTGAATGACGGCTTCGGTATGGCAATCGCCTACCTTTACGTACAAGAAAACTATGGGAAATCCGTTGAAGATAAAATTAAGCAAATGATTCACTACTTGAAAAGAGCATTCGAGAAAGTAGTCCTCGAGCAGTACTGGCTTCCTAGCTATTTCAAGCAGGATGTCATTGACAAGGTGAAATACTTTTTATCTATCAAACTCCATCTAAACTTCGATAGGCCCATAAAAATCTCACAAACCCAATCTCCAACTTCTAACTCTCACGTTTCTAGCTCTTGAACATGGGGAGTAAAATTGCATACCCCAACTACATCATGGACGACAAGGCTCTTGAGAGTGAGTACGATGGGGTAAGTTGAAACCAGGGAAATCAAATTGGTTAACAAGGCCTGTCTAAAAGTCAACTTTCTCCTCTTTAAATATTCATTTTTTTCATTTCAGCTGGAATTTAATGAAAAATACTTTCTCATGAATATCCTGAAATTAAGACGCTATGAAGTTTCCAAAGAAATTCGCAAAGTCAATCGACCCGTTGACAAAGACAAGTAAGCATGGGGTATTGGTCTTCTTTAGCTTTTACTTTATTACAGATACAAAGAGGTGCATGCTCCATAATTTACTAGCCACCCATGTTCACATTGTTCACAATCCACTCCTCGGTGAGAGGAGATTCGGGAAAATGTGAATTGATTTGAATAATTATATCATTATTCAGGGACTGGCTTATTCAACCGTTGGTTGCTAATGCATTTCACAACCCAACGGCTAATGAAATCGGTAAGAGATTATAGTATAGTTTGAATCGAGGGTTAAATTCCTTTCAACTTTTGTCCATCTCGCCTTTCCTATTTTCTAATTTCACGCATCAGTGATTCCGCTTGGGATTCTACGCTACCCCATGTTTCAAGAGAGCTATCCGATGTACCTTAACTTTGCTAACCTCGGCATCGTTATATCTCATGAAATAACTCATGGCTTTGATCACCAAGGTTAGTACTGGTGCATGAATTAGACTTATCTTATATCAACTATAAAACTGTCAGTGCGGTAAAATTTGATGGGGAATGATTTGGATAATTAGGGAGATATTACGATAGAGATGGAAATTTCACATCAAATTGGTGGCCAGATGAAGTGATTTCTTCCTTCAGAACGCAAGCGGTATGCTTTGCGGACCAGTATGCAAAGTTCGAGATGCCGATGGTAAACACATACGTTGATGGAAATGAGACCCTTGCAGATAATGTTTGTGACAACTCAGCTCTTCGAGTTTCTTGGTTAGCTTACCAAATGTGGGCTAAAGATTTCGGAGAAGAACCAAGCCTTCCAGGTCTTGACTACACCATTCCACAAATATTTTATTTGTCATACGGACAGGTAATTACATTTTAAATAATTTATAGTCAATTATAGTCAACTTAGTTTTCCTTTGCTGCTACAATAATTCTTGATATAAATGACGCAGATTTGGTGCGAAGTCCTCAACAAGGAAGGTTTTGAACAGTATGTGAGAGACACTCATAGCCCTGGCCAATTTAGAACTTGGGGTGTAGTACAGAATAATAAACATTTCGGAAATATTTTCAATTGCCCTGTGGACGCAAAGATGAATCCTCCAGAGAAGTGCTTACTGTGGTCTTAAAGCTCTAAAATAAGACGTATTTTCACGAATTACTTCTCTTACGATCTCTGAACCACGATCTCAGATCTGGCCCTCGGATTCAACTTACGAAATGTGAGATCAAAAGTTCTTGTCACAGTCTACGAATTAATAACATGCAAGGCTCAGGGTTTAATTAAACTGAAATGCTTACCCAATATTTTAAGAATTCATTCAGTATTCAGAAAGTTGAAAATAAGATTTTACGAAAAAAGTGGGTAGCTAAATACTTCATGCTATAGGTAGATATCCTTGCAAATACTGTCACAAAAACTGTAGAGAAAGCCATTTAAATAGTATATTTAATATGTAAATGCAACTCCAACCTTTAAACGCCCAGAATTATGCTATACTTTAAAGCAATGTAATCCTTTGAAAAGTATTTAAAGGGTGAGATTCACCAAAAGTTTTATTGATAACAACTATCGCTATCGCAAGTATACGAAATAATTCCTTTACTGCAATTGATACTCTGCCAAAAGAGATGTTGTAAGTCTTTAGAGTAGATTTGACCTTTGGATGGTTACATTTTCAATTGTTTCATCGTTGAATACGAACATTTCGAACAATCTATTATAAATAATTAACCGAGACGCACAGATTTGTGATATTTCAATTTCATACAAACCAATAGTAGAATAACCATCTCCATCGATTACTAATGCGGTAGTTAATTAATGCTTCTACCTACAGAATATATAATTCGTCATAAACCATTTGAGCTCCTGAGCATATTTCCCTTGAATTATATTAAATTTTAATATGCACCTAAAAAATCTGCTAAAAAATAATAAACTGTTTAGAATTAATTCCCCACTTCCTACTTGGATATGAATGTATGAATGCATATAAAAGTTTTTGTTGCTTTATAAACATGAAAAGGTAACCACACTATTAATTTTTTTCCAAATTCCTACATGATGCTAAAACCATTAGAAATAGTATAATCTATAAAGAATGAATTCCTTGTTCCGGCTAGTGCTACTCGTATAAGCAGCTTCTAGATCTAAGTGCACAGACTTTCTTCTCAGTTCTATTCAATCCCAATACATCTATCTGTTGTAGATGCTGTAATGCCCTTGTAAGACAAAATACAAAGATCGATAAAATCAGGACATGCGGATTTATCCACTTACTCCGAAATTCTATCTAGTATTGCCACTGACTTTCCCATGTGCAAATATGATGTCCAAAGTCTACGGGGTTTATAAACCATTAGATGTTGCAAGAAGTGGGTTTATTGGGATTTTTTCTACAAGTTCTTAAAGGATGAAAGGTGTATTAGCCAACTTTTTGGTGCTTCGGATTTGTCAGTGAAAGTCAAGTGTAAATATTATCCTTACGTAGACTGGCTTTCAAAATCCTCAATATTTATAGGCTTTACATGTATACAGGATACTGTGTACAAAAATCACGAGCTAAGAGCATGTTTCCAGAGTGTTTCAGATGATGAGATGAAGGTCTTTAGGGGAAAAGAGAGTCAAGGAACTCCTATAGCCCTTGTAGATTTTAAAACATGAATGCTAACAGCATATATTGAGAATTTATATGCAATGCTCTTCATATATTACAAAGTATAACAAACCACGCGTGGCTAAACCATAACATTTATTTGATAGTAGTTTTTAGATACTTGTTCAATATTTTAGATCGAGCTCATAGTTTTTTAACCTAACATTTTTCGCTTACACCAGAATATATACGAATCTGCTGTATTTAAAGTTTACTTCATGTATCAAAACTATTTCAATTTCTACCTGTCTGAGACTCTGAGCTGAAATCTAAGAATCATATAACAGGTATCCCTTTGGCACTATTCCCTTTCTTATCTTATTCTCAAATCCTGTAGTGAAGAGAACATCAATTACTTAATATGTATTTGGAAGGTTCCATTTTAAATACATATTTCTCCAAGATGAAAATATTAGCTGTTACAATAACTTTATAGTATAAATACAAGTTGTATAAAAATACAAGGAAATTGCTACCAGAGCAAAAGCTTACACAAAGTGAACATTTCTGAGAAATTCAGTCAATCTGAAAATATGTCATGTCTTGAGTAGTTAGGGCGATACTACGAACTGTAGTATGAAATTAGTCAGCCCCAATAAGAAAAGGAGCACATGGACGAGAATATCAGAGCAGCTTAAAGTATTTAGATTCTGCTGCCATCGGAGATACAAGCAAACAGGGAGAAAAAATGAGTAGACAAGTCCACAAATGGCTCCAGTAAACCGGGTAATTGTACCGATTTGAGGTAACCAAATGGCAAAACTTGCACAGATGGCCATAATCACCAGGTTACTAATGACAGTCTGGGACATTGATGGTTCCTTTTTTGTAAGGGAGTAACAGACTTGAACACGTAGAATGTAAACGATCAAAGGAAAAACGGTCATGATCTGAAAAAATAGAAAGATTCTCGCAGCAAACGTCCACGCATCAGAAGAATTGAAGTTGTTTAGAAAGTTCTGGAAAGGTTAAAAGAATTGTTTGAAATACTGTAAAAAAATATTTTTAAGTCCTTAAAATCAGCTTACATCTTCAATGCAGGATTTATCCAAAGGAAATATCACGTAAAAAACTCCTCCGATGAGAAGGTATGTGAGAGCAACGAAGAGGAAGGATATCCCAAGATCTCGTTTCTATAAATCAAACAGCATAAATAAGTTGCAAATTAGCGTTCTAATAAAAAAAATATGTGTAACAGAACAGTATGGAATAAAAACTTCAGCCTACATTGTTCCTCTGATTTCTGTTGTTCTTCATTATAGTCACAATGCAGTTATGGATAAAGAATGCCAGGGAAAGCATGCCAGACTGAAAATTAAGTTGATCAGGAAGTTGCTATTACTGACCCTAACATTCATGAACATCTTCCACATTGCTTTTGAAATTTATCTTACCAAAGCTGGGAAAGTTGGTTTGAAGAGAGGTGTGTAGGAAGGACTAGTGATGTCTGACAAGGAGATGTTAATCCAAAATTTGTTGAATTTGACAAAGATGAATATAAAAATATAAATCACTGACAAAGTTCCTGGAAAACGGGACATTGAAATTAAACTATTATTTAGATTAAGAAATACGAAAAGGTTTGAATAAGAAGAACAAGCTCTAACCCAAGGAATTGAATTTGGCAAAAAATGTCGGAGATCGAATACAAATGATAGGTCCCAAAATGAAGACAAGAAACAGAGGCACTGTCTTGTGCAGTACCCAAAACCTATGAAAGAAGTCTTCACGAAGTATCTCAGCTTCTTCCATGGTAGAATTATTAGTTGGGCAATAAACTTTTAAAAATAAATCCAAATTCAGTTTTATTTTCTGAAACTGATGGCATCAACCTGTCTTAGAATTATTTATTTACCATCGGAGGCGTTGCTTGTGAAGGGCGAAGTATCAGAAATGGCAGCTGTGTGAATGAAATCAACAGTATGATACAAGAAGTTGCTCATCAAAACCCAGTACACAATAGCTGCACCCAAAAGTGTAAGAACTGAGAAGATAACTGCCATCACTTGCGCCCATCGTCCAAGAAGTCGTTTGCACAATACAGCAAAATCTTGTATCACCGAACTCTCTACAATGACAATAAAATAAAGATTATCGACATTTTCGAATTAAATATGTAATGAACAAAGTTCATACCATTGTTTTCGAAGACTTCAAGTATTCCTATGGAGTAAAAAAAACATCACATTCAATACTTTTCTAGGAAAATTATTGCAAGAAATGAATTAAGTACAAGATGAGGTACATACTATACGCAGTGTAAAAGCTGATTCCAGCCATCCCAATAAGTAACAACAGAGCAGGTATCAGTCCAGCCCTTTCCATGGCCCATGGCATACTCAGGAGAGAAGTTCCCATCATTGTATTCCATACGGTAAATCTAGATTCAAATATTTTAGAATTTAAATGTTGCATAATAAGCAGAATTTCATGCAAACTTACATTGTGACCATGCTACTATTTTTTCCATCAGCACTCTTCATAAATGGGGGATAATAAAATCCACTAGGTACGACATGAGGTGGTATCAAAAGCATTCCATCATCAGGGTCGGCAGCCCCAGCTCTCCGAAGTCGACTGTAGTACAAATACCTGCTGTAATTAGCTCTTTCAGACCACTGGTCCATGCTTGCACTATTACTTCCATTCACTTGTTCACTATTATCATTCTGGAGACTAGGGGTGTAATAGTAAGGACGCCTGAAAAAAATTGAAATATTTTAGAAGTCATTTGCAGTGTTCTGGAATGTCTGAAAAATTAGTTTGAAAAATTATTTTCTTTAAAAAAACGGACATACCTATTTTGAGTTCTACTGTTATTACTTATAAGGTAATCAGACTCCATTGTTTGAACGATCCGAATCTTTTGAGTTTTCTATATGTTTTAATCAGTCCTTCTTTTTTAAGTGATGACAACTTGACACTTTGGGGAAAAATAACAATGTAGATAAAATAATTGAATCCAACACACCAAATTTTTAAGCTTTTTTAACACAGCCAAGTGAACATCCAAACTATCAAGTGACACGCCTTCCAAGAGTGCCACCATTTCATATAGTCTAGCTAAGATAAGACACATACCTACTTTCTTGGACGATGACTTTTATAAGGCCTTTGGCGTAGTGGAAATTTTTCTTTAGTTCACCTTATCTGTTAGGCTCACATATTATAATAGCACTCACTCCCCGACGACAAGAAATAATTATCTGAAAATAATATTGAACTGCTATCAACTGATATTAAACCGTGGTGGATTAAGAATCACTACTAGCGAGTATCGATAGTGAATTTAACATTGACGAACAACACAGTAAAAATATTTCCTTATTACTTCTCTCACCTTGATCTGTTGGTCATCCAAAAAAAAGATATGATGAATCTGTCAAGACTGTCTTTAATTCTGTCCCAATCTTAGTTTAATGAATTGGGCAATCAAAATGTTTTAACCCGATGCTCCATCTGAAACTGCTCATCAGATCAACGATCTGTAAAAACCGGTACAAAGAAATCTTTTGAGCATAAAATCTTTCAATCTTTAAAAAACCAATCATGTAATTAGGCAAATACACAAAATCATAGCTAATAAGCTAATTTGATCGTAAACATATTGAGTCTTGTGAAAAATTGGAAACAGTCCTTATCATAATTACGTCACTCTTCCAGAAACAACTGTGTCACCGCAGTATCATGAGATATAATTATTATGATATTCTACGACTGCAATTGGCCAGCTTGAGGAATAACTGATCTTAAATGCCTACATAAATGTATTTGCAATTATGCGTCTCATTCCACTGATCTCCAGAATTGGCCTGATTGACCTGTGACCTACATCGTCAAATTCAAGATTATCTAATCGTGTAACTTTGTTCTAAATGACACACATGAATAGATTTACTAGAACAAACCATAGCACAACCAAAACGTGCCTATATGGTATTCTATAGCAATAGCAATATTATGAATAATTTTATCTTTTATCGGATTACATTCAAAATGTTGAAATCTAGTCGTGTGTTCTAAACGATTTGGACAATTTTTTCTTATAAACAGCTTTCTCCATTCATACAAATAGAAAGAGAAACTGAAATTTGGTCGAAATAATCTGTTCCATTGACCTATGTGTCATGATCCATGAAATAGATAATCGTTCTGAATGTTTTATGACTATGGATTTTAGTATTATGAAGCCTGAAGGCAGAAGGTAGAAACAGTTTCAGAACAAAAATTATAATCTGTTCAACTTTTAACTCCCGAAAATCCGGGAAAATGTAATAATACCTTGCAGGACGTAGAATCCCTTTAAGAACTTTGAAAGATGTTTCAGCTTCAATAATGATGTTCTTAATAAATTCTTCAAAGATTTAAATCTGTTCGATCATTGAATTTTATCCCAAAATATGTTGTTTGTGGCACAGCTGATTATTCGTTCACTATTTATGAGCTACTTACACTGCAATACAAAAGTTGCATTGGCTTATTGTCCAAGTTCCTGTTTGACATTTTACCCCTTCTATTTTTATTGATGAAATGGTAAATGCCGATGCTGCTCTAATTCAATGGAATCAAAATACGCCTTCATTTCGTTGATGTTTTTATTCACAAGATTTAGTGGTGTAGACAACTTCAAAGTGTATCTAGACCATAGAAGTATATACTAAATCTAGACAGTTAGGTATTCGATACGTTCGGAATAAGTTATTTAAATTAATAACATAAAAACTGTCGTATTGAGGAGCAACGAAAATAATTTGGAGGGTTAATTTTACTGTCAACTCAATGTTGTCTTCAGTTTTCACTTATTTTGCTTACATGTCTTGAAAAAATGCTAGAAAATGTGTCTTTTTACATGCATCGGCTAGGAATTTTGTATATATGTAAACGATATAAATAATCTCATCCAGAATAGCTTACTGCATTCTTCAACTGAAAAAGTTACCATGGAAGCTTTTTCTAAGTCCACGGCAAATTCCATTTCTGAAAATTGTTGCATGTCTTGTACCAAGATTTCTGAACCTTGTCAACGTTGTCAAGGAATCTTGGCACAAGATATTTAATTGAAGTATGCTATCTGCTATCTGCTATTGCTGTGTTGATTGATACCCACTGTGGATTTTGGCTCTTTTTTCCTACCGTTCCTTTACATACATCGAGATGGATATTCTGAAGGAGGATTCAGAAGATGACAAGCTAACAGAAGCGTCTGTCACTTTTCAAAATACTGAACAGGAAGAAGATGACGAACGTCTTCAACAAACCCTTTACGAAGTCACAGAACTCCGAGAGTTCGTTGCAAGGAGGTCAGAGACTGATGACATCTTTGAAATCAAGAAAATTCTGAAAAATGAGGATTACAACTTTTTTAAATTTGAAGATCCTACAGTAGTCTTGTAAATAAAATTAAGGATAACCATAACCTGACGATCAATAAGGTGGTTGCTGACTTATGAAAACTTTTTCAAAATAATTTGCAGTGAAAAATCCTCCTTCTCCGTTACTCTGTCAGATATAATTGAAGTCGACCGAATTGTTGCTGCAGCCTTCTTTGACGACAAGCCCATCGACCCTGATTTAAAGACTTATGCAAAGCAATGGAAAACTACCGCTGGCCTCGAACGCTTAACACCTCTGAACACTTTTTACATGCATCTATTTGTAAATACTCATAAAATACACATTGTTATTTGACCGAACAAAGATTAATTTTCTCTCCCTGATATTTTAAGGCTGGGAGCCCTGAGGTTCAATCGGACACGTTATTAACCGAAATCGTAGCATATACTTTTTCGGCCTGTCATGCGATAGAGTTTATTATCGTAGAGCTCCCAGATATCGACGTAACTGGTTGTAAGTTCAACTGTAGTTAAGATAGAATTTTGTTCTGACATCATGAATTCCAATGCTCCATAGGTTTCCTATTCTGTAATTTGGTCAAAGAAATGGAAATCAGTCCAACTACGACTACCAAAAAAGATATTTTAATTTATGACAAGGACATTATGTTCCCTCAAATTAAAGTTCGGGAAGGACGGTATTGGTTTGGAAATCTATATTAAATGCTAATATTGCTAATGTTTTTTCGAGACAATCATTTTTTAAATGTATGTCGGATCTAAAAATTAAATTCCAGAGAACATGATTTGGATGATTTAGCCCCCTTACTTCCGATGGACAGTGAAACAATCTCAAGGGAATTCGATAAGGCTGTTTTAAGTGACATAATCGCATTGTCTGACAAGAATAATCAAAGCATCGTTGGCGAGGTAATTCCGTCATAAATTTAAAAAAATCATAATAAAATTATCTGTCTCAAATGCTCATATTTTTATTCTTGCAGTGGAATGCCGAAGCAGTAGGAATAATATCAGTCTCTACAGATATCGACTATGAAATGCTGAACCAGTTTTACCACCTAGAGCCCTTCAATGGTCTCTTTAAACCTCATCATAAGGACGAAATTGAGATAAACTATGATGAAACCTAGTAAGCTGTATATCGTACTTAAATATTTCTGCAGATTTTTGTGTAACAAATGCATGGAAATTTTAGCAAACTAGACGAAATTCCCGTCGATGAAATCATGGAACAAGCTCGAGAAGCAATGGAAAATCTTAAAGGACGACGTCGTCCAAGAGAAACTGAAAAAACACCCTACACATTGGAAGGTTCTCAAAGAGAGGACAACTGTGCGGATAATTATGAGTCGGATATCTCATCTCATCTAGTCTCTAATGAAGAAAACGCTCGCGTACATCAGTTTGGACTACGAGTATCTGAAGATATCATCCTCTACGGTCTTCGATCAGAAACGACAGTAGGCAGTATAACTGAACGAGTCTCATTAACGTCGTGCATGCAGACATTAAAATCTCTGACTGCCGAGATGGATCGTTCTAAAACGGTACAAAGTGAACAAATCCTCGATGTAGACGAAGAAGAGGAAGAGGGGGAAAATGAGAACACTGTAAACATTGAACAATCTGACGAAAAAAAAACAATAGGAGGTCAGAGATCAGATTCTTTGGAAAACGAAGACTGGGAGCAGACACAATTACGCGATTTCTATACAGAGTTTATAGGGGAGGACATTGACTACGAGAGCCAACAAGAGATTTACCAAACTGAAAATCTCATAATTAACAATGAGGTGGAAGAAGATTCAAATGAACAAGAAATGTATGAAGAAGAAGAAGAAGAAGAGGAGACCAGTGGAGGTTCAAAGTGAGTCTCTCAGTCTCAGACAAATAAATGTTTTGATGGCATAGTCATAACTTTGTAACAATTACTAACTGAACATTTTTTGCATTTAGTGAATCGGATGCACTGTCAAAGGCTTTGAGTAAAATCCCTTCAGTCTATGATGAAGAAGGTGAAGAAGAGACTTTGGTAGTACAGTTGAGTGGTATGAAAGTGGAAGAAGAAATGGAAGATGGTGTACAACCGTCAAAGACAACAAAGAGCATCATAGCACCTATACCATCTAAACTTTTGGGAAAATCACTGCAAAAGCCAACGAAATCAGTTCTGCCAGCACTGCCAGTGATGGCCTCTAATTTAGCAACCAAGATTAAAATTCAGTCCAGCACAAATATGGCATTTTTTCAGCACAAAGAAGATGTTCAAAGACGAATTTCAGACGATTCCATCTACCTCGGTCAAACCGGGACCGATCGAGCATTTCAGGAAAAGGTTGAGCTTATGAAGAAGGTGTGGGAAGTTCATCGAAACATGAAACAAGATGGCTTGACGTTTGAAGCAGCAAAAATGTACTTGGCTCCAAATGATTTGGATGTTATCGCCGAGGCTGATATGCTGACAAAAGGCAGTCTGCTGAAGTTTCTGACTGCCTTGCTCCCTGATGATAAAATGTATCCCTTCCAGCGTCCTGTTAAGCTCAAAGTTCCCGTTTATCATGGTATTCCTAATGCGATAGCTATTAAGTTATTCAACATCGAGAAAAAGTTTAGCCTTCGGTAATATTCATGGTTTATTTTAATAATCGATTAACGATATTTAAAAATTTACGTCATCAACATATTTTTAGATCACTGGACTTGTTCCGAGCAATTTTCAGGTACTTTCCCAATCGAGAATATCTAATCGTAACTGTTCCTCAAGGTTCCAAGGAGCCGGCTTGGTTGGACAACTTTGTTGTACGATGATTCGTTCTTTGTTTTAAAATAAAACATGCAATGAAAATATTTCTGAAAGCGTTTTTAAAGTACTAACATTCATAGAGAGTTGTCCCTCGAGTGGATTCCAGTTATCCTAGGGAACTCTTTGTCATTCACAAGGTATACTTGACCAGCACGTTGAAAGTAAGAAGAGCGAAGGTAGCCGATATTCCTCAGATAATTCGATTAATTGCGACATTAAAAGATCATGACAAGATTTTGGAGGATTTCAAGTATGCAGTTTGTTGTCAATCTAAAATGGCATTTGTTGCAGAAGTGAAAAATCATCCCAATGTGCCCATCGTAGGCATGGCAGTTGCAAGGTACTGAAATTTCGCCAAGAATTTTAATAAATTAGTTATATTGTAATCTGCAAGTTAAAAATGTATTCCTCTTCCTCAAATAAAGCGATGACCTCGAATCCCAAACTTATCATGTGAATTACGACTTGGATAAGCATACGTATTATAATTTTCACGCGGAAATGGATCATGGTTACATGCACCATCTCATAATCTACCCGATTTTTCAACGATTCAGCCGACCGTTTATGAAGGAAGTTATGAGAATGATGAATAAAACCTCTCTCTATCACAGAATTTATCCAGAATGCTGTATTAATGAGGTCGGATTCGATTACGTCCATATTTTAATCACTAAAGACAACGATCTCAAGAATTTTTTACATGAAACAGAGTACGAAACACCAGTCGACTCTCAACAACTTAGACGATTGGATAGCCCTAATGCCTCGGAAGCGTGTCAACTATGAATACTTGAATCTCACAGGGGATGATTATGACCTCGAGCGTCGGCCTCCTCCATACGTGACTGACTATAAGGATCCTTACTCAGTCATTCACATTGGAAAGAAATTCATCTTCGATCAGAAAATTAGTATGAACTCCCGAATAGTGTTTGTTGGAGCGTCAGAAACGACCATCTCTTGTGTGGAAAAAATGGTATCATCTAGTTTTAGAGGGTACAAGAGGTTAACAATCATTGACCCTTATGGGCTACCAGGTAATACAAGTATCTATTTGAAGCAAAGTGTTTGCTATCCTGGTTTACAAATTTTCTTTAAAATCAGGACAACTTCCCAAGGACAGGGCTCGTGACGAATTCTTTTCTGTAAAGCAAGGGGGTAAAAGTATGTCATTTGACTCTTCATCAGAATGGGTGCAAAGACTTGGAATCCAGAATTGGTCAAATGTAGTACTGGGCTGGGTCACAAAAATCGTGAGGTAGTAGCATTGAAAAATTTCACCAGTGTAAAATGTCAATGAAATGCAATTTCTAATCAAATCGATTCCCTACCGTTTTAGAGACAAGAAGTATGTCGTCGTGAATAAGGAAAGGATTGTCCCATACGATATCTTGATCCTTGCACCGGGCATGCAATTTCAACGTCCAGATTGTCCCGAGGCTGAGATAGATGACCCGAACTTTGTCGCATTCAAGAATAAAACAAATCCTCATAAGCTTCAGGGAAAGAAAGAACTATCTTTTAAGTATGTTTCAAGTTTCATATAATTCTTCTAATTCCCATTGAAATAACTAAATCGACGTAATTCCTTCATACATATATAGACGAGAAACCGCTAAGCCCAAGAATGTCTTCACAGTGAACACAGAAGTTGATGCAGATATATCCCTCAATTTCATCAAGAAGTACATGCCCTTCATGAAAAAAAGTAATCCTTTTTATACAAGTGCCATAGATCTGCTTTAGTTTTCACATCTCCATATGATCCACACCTGAAATCATTTATAAAAATGTTCAATTTAATTTAGAAAAAATTCTCGTGTTTGGAGGAGGCTTAAGATCCTATGCGTGCATCAAAGCTCTTCTCATCTTTGGGGTTCCACCAGGTCGAATTGTTCTGATTACAACTCCTGGGTATGATGTTGAATGGGAAGCCAAAACTGGATATATTCTTACCAGAACAGTAACAACTCAACATACACAGTTTAATTAAATATTGAGAATTTTACTAAGCCTTATTTGTGTTTATAATTCAAAGGTGAGAATCCCAATAGAAAATGAATTAAAAAAGCAAGGGATTCACTTGGTTGAAAATTACGAGTTTAGCGAATGGGAAACATGTAAAATTTCTGGACTTGTCAAACGAGTGTATTTCACGTCACCGACTGCAGTGGATTCGCGAATTTCCTTTTCCACCTTCGCCATGTTCTGCTATAGATACAGAAGAGTGAATGATGATTTAGTCAGTGGTAAGAATTTTTTGGATCCTCTGATTAAAATGCATTAAAAATTAAAATTAAAATTAAAGAAACCGTATGCTCTGACACGATATTTTCCTGATTAGCTCTGTCGAATGCTTATATCGTTTACCAGGACGGAATCATAATTGATGAAAGCTTTAAAACGAATGACCCAAACATTTTTGCTGCTGGGTCCGCTACAGCCTACAAGAAAATTCTTCTCGCCAGCCATCAAGAACACAGATATTACCAGTCGGAAGAGATTGGACAAAAAGTGGGATATTGTAACCTATAGACATTAACTGTCTTAACCCATGAGTATTCGTAATTCTATATTTAATTTGTTAATTAGCTTGCTGAATTCTTAATCGAAAAGTCTGGCAGTGAAGGTGGAGGAATATCACAGGTTAACCAGTCAGATGTAGTACGGTTTGAACGACCGTTTGTTCGAGCTGTGGTCCTCATTGGAGGTTGGCATTACTTATACATGAGAAGTCCAGGAGCATCTCTACATCTTAGATGCATAGACCCGCATGGCAAATGTGATGAATCCTGTGAGTGCTCCACGGAAATCGTTACAGGGTCCGTAGATGCCAAGGAAGATAAGAAACAAAGATTCTTCCAACTTCGTTTGGATGAGCAATCTAGAATTGTTGGAGTGGAGTGCATGTCGAAGAAGGTTAGTTTTCAAAAGAAGGGTTGCTTGATTGCTAAATACTTTCTAGAATTTTATCATACAACCATTTCGATTGTTCTAGCCATTTTCAGCCTCAAATCTAATAGGCTTGTATGGCCAACATGAGGTGGTATTGAATAAGATGATGGAACGTATAGAGAAGGGAGAAACTAAGGATTTGTTCGACCATTTCTGTCAGCCGTGGTACGGCGTCTTCTGCATCGACCACTGGGAAACTTTCCACAACGAATTAAAGGAGCTTTATAGAGTTCATGTAAGTTGACATATTTAATGGTTACCAATTGATAAAAATACGTTTTAATTTCCTAAATTAACGTGTGTATTAAATTATAGACTATTGGAGATGGTCAGAAAATTTCAGATTTTATTAGAGATTTCGTTTCGAATTTGGACAATCCAGATTCTGTAAGTTTTAAATGGAATTTTTTAATTAAATAAACAACGATGTAATTTTATTTTATTTTTCATTTCCCAGCTCCAAGTGGATCCAAACATAATCAGAAATATTTGGGACAGCTCTGGCCTAAAACAAGAAGTCGAGTTGAAGTTCTTGGACTTTTTGAAATTCCACAAACTTGCATTGCCAATGTACGCTCGAAACGACTATGTGGAGGACCTCCTAGAAGAAAGATCTACCAGCACCTTGTATTACAACAAAGTTCAAAACTATTAAGACCTCATTTCATTACCCATGTGTACTACAACTATTAAAAGCAGATTGTAATACATACGTCACTTGAATAATATTGCACAAGCATTAGCATAGACTAAGGTTATCGCAAATCGACTACTGATGATGTTCCAGTATTTTAATTATGACTAAACAAGTGTTGACACTCTGACCTGCAGAATCTCCAGATGACCCCAGTACATGAAGATTATGAAACTCAACTTTATTCTTAATCCTTTTCATCAAACCATCTTATCTCATCAGCTTGTAACTTATAATTGTGAAATACTTTATTTGTACAACAACAAGCAGTCCACACATTAATAAAAAGCTCCCGTGTAATTGTACAGTCTTCATTCTCGCGAGTTTGAACTAACAAATGTTTAAAACCTTTTAAGCAATGCCTAAGTTAGAGTTTCTGAGTCAACTTTCTCGAGGGATCCCATTGGACCCTTTGCCACCTGTCCGCCCTTTGGATTCCAAAGTTCCACACGCTCCAGTAAGAAAAGTTCCACTTACACCAACAGAAAGAGAACTAGCTGTGAACAATGCTCTCCGATATTTCCCTGAGAAATTCCATGCAACTTTACACCCCGAATTTTTTAGCGAGTTAGAAAGATTCGGACACATTTATATGTACAGGTTTACACCACTATTTGCAATCAAGGCATATCCTATTGATGCCTACCCAGCAAGTACTTTAGAAGGGAGAGCAGTAATGCTTATGATTTGTAATAATTTGGACCCTGCAGTGGCACAATTTCCTCAGGAACTTGTCACATACGGTGGAAACGGTCAAGTTTTAAGTAATTGGGCTCAGGTAAAATATTAAAACTTTCCAATTTAAAAAAGTTTCGATAGAATTTCTATAATGAATTAATTTCTAGAATAATAATTTAACAAACTTTTCAGTTTTGGCTTGTAATGCAATATTTGAGTGAAATGAAGGACTCTCAAGTTCTAGTAATGTACTCTGGACATCCTATGGGGTAAGTTTTAAAAAATATCACTTCTCAAAATCGTAAGAACTGGGTTTCTTTTCAAAATCCATCTAATTAATTCACTAACGTAATTCATCTGTAAATTAAATGTATTGACTAGCAGACAATATTTTTTTTTCAATTGAACAAGTGGGCGTTTTGATTAGTTCTACAAAAATTAATAAATAACCGTCAAGATATAAAGAATTAAAGGTCAAAGTACCAACTGTGTTCATCTATCTCTGGTATTATTTAGGCTCTTCCCATCAAGGCCGGAAGGACCAAGAGTTGTAATTACAAATGGAATGGTCATTCCAAATTATTCAAAGCCTGAGGATTACGACAAGAACTTTGCATTGGGTGTGAGTATGTATGGTCAAATGACCGCTGGCTCGTTTTGCTACATCGGTCCTCAAGGAATCGTTCATGGGACAACGGTGAGAATTTTGATATAAAAACTCAGAATTATGAATTTTCTTTTGAATAAGTTTCATTATGTTGCATAGATAACCTTGCTGAACGCCGGGAGGAAATATTTAAAGTCAGAGAATCTGAAAGGAAAAGTTTATCTTACCTCTGGACTTGGTGGAATGTCCGGAGCGCAGGCAAAGGCTGCAGTGATAGCTGGCTGCATTGGTGTCATTGCAGAAGTAAGTCTTGAGATAAATTCTGACATATAAAATAAGTAGGCAAATATTTAATTTGAATGATTGAGACATGATAACACCACCTAAACATTTTTTATTTATTAAAAACTAAATGTCTGGAAAAAGGTTAGCTGGGATGCTCTGAAAAAACGACATGACCAAGGCTGGGTCAAAGAAATCATTTCAGATTTGGACCAATTGGTTTCCAGAATAAAAGAAGCTCGGAAGAAGGGTGAAGCTACTAGCATAGGTTATTTTGGAAATGTCGTTAATTTATGGGAGCATCTTGCCAAGGACTTCGAACAAACGAAGGAAAGGCTCATAGATCTTGGCTCGGATCAGACTTCTTTACATAATCCTTACAATGGTACGTTATAGAGTGTTTGGAATGTTTGGATCTGTTTTCTGATTACACAGAATTTCTATGATTTTTTTCCTCAGGAGGGTACTATCCGGCATCGTTATCATACGAAGAAGCCCAAAAGGTATGAAACCAAGTCAACTTACCTCAAAGCGATGTTAATTGCTGTTCATGGGTATTTTAATTATGCTAATAGATGATGGTAACGAATCCGGAAAAGTTCAAGAACTTCGTTCAGCTAAGCTTACAACGGCAAATGACAGCGATTAATAATTTGACTGATTTTGCCGGACTTCGATTCTGGGATTATGGAAATGCTTTTCTGCTGGAAGCAAAACGAGCTGGAGCAACTGTTTGCGATGCAAAAGATCCATCGAAATTCATTTACCCCTCTTACGTTGAGGATATCATGGGGTTCGTATTTAGAATCTTGTGCATTTAATCTGAATGTACCAATTATTTTACTTTTAAATTAAGTACTGTGGGACAATTCTAGAGACATATTTTCACTTGGTTTCGGACCATTTCGGTGGGTCTGTTGCTCGGGTCTCGAAGAAGATTTACATAAAACTGATGAAGGGGCTATCCAAGTTTTTTCTGAATTGCTTGAAGGTTAGAAAGTTAAAATTAAAACCTATATCTGAGCGCCCCATTCTTTAAAATAAAGTAATGAAATTAAAACATCCGAATTTAGATAAATGCATGGATTCAGATGTGAGAGTCCAATATGAAGAAAATCTTAAATGGATTCAAGAAGCAGGGAAACATAAGCTCGTTGTTGGGTCTCAAGCAAGGATTCTATACAGTGATTGCGTTGGTCGAACCCTACTAGCCAAAAAGTTTAATGAGCTAATTAAAACTGGCAAATTAAAGGTGCAATATCTTAAGGCCAAATGTACACAGAACGTTTTTATATTTTGTTAAATTCTGTTCAGGGCCCAGTTGTAATAAGCAGGGATCATCATGATGTATCTGGGGCAGACAGCCCCTTTAGAGAGACTTCAAACATTACTGATGGGTCAAAATTTACTGCAGATATGGCTGTTCAAAATTTCATTGGAGATGGAATCAGAGGAGCCACTTGGGTCGCTCTTCATAATGGAGGCGGTGTGGGATGGTAGCACATCCGTATAAAATTCAAGTTGTCATAAGCTAGTTATAAAATCTGATTGTTTATTTTAAAGGGGTGAAGTAATGAACGGCGGATTTGGATTAGTTCTCGATGGAAATAATTCTGACCTTGCTGAAAACCTTTTACTCTGGGACGTTAACAATGGAATCGCACGAAGGTAAAAAGAATTCAGATAAAATTTTGAAAATAGCCTTTGCCCGATTTTATATATTTACCTACATATATATCTAATGGATTCTTAAGAGCATGGGCCGGAAACACTTACGCTTTGAAAGCTATTCAAAAGGAAATGGCGAGGAATCCAAACTTGAAGGTCACCATTCCCTCGAAATCAAAATAACTCGACCAAAATAAATTGAAAATAAATTAAAAATGTGATTGCTATCAAGTACGAAATTCCGATATTTAATATTCTGCTATCTATAAAATAATTTATGTGTTTGTAAAGGCTAATGGCCACATCAAACTGGATTAATAAACTAATAATAATAATAAGTACGAAATTCCGATATTAATTAATACAACATCTACTAGAACCGGAATAGAAATGATCAAGAACTTAAGGTCTTGAAATAGCTACTAAAAAAATCTAACAGGATAAACTAAATAATAAATTATGTAACGAAGAGAGTAAACAATTCACAAAATACTTCGCATAAGCCCTGTGAAGAAAAATTTCTTAAAGCAGTCAAAATAGTCAAACTCACAATATTCGATCAGAAAAAACTTAAGTAATAAACCAAGATAACTGTTAAAGTGAAAACATGTATACGTATAATTATGTCAATCTAATAGCTATACCGTTTTGAAATTACGGAATTATTGCACGCAGTATAATGGACAATGACTGAAAAATACAGCTTAAGATTTTTTGATAAGCCCATATTCTTCTGCAACTTTCAGTGTGTCCATACATCTGTCTTTGATATCAGTTTTTCGCTTAATGTCTTCCTTGGATAATTTATTAACTTCCTCTTCAGTCAGTTCTTGTCGTGCAAAAAGCATCATTATCTGCAACATTGAATTACATTGTACTTTATGTTTCCATCAGAACTTCCTCCAATCTTGTGTAAGTTACAAAATTGTTTACCTCAAATAATGGAGATCCAACGACCATTTCTGCCATTTCTTTGTCGGATTTAACGACGTTTTTGACGATAGTTACACCCCGAAGCTGAAACTCAATTATCGGATTGGCAACCAACCACATCAGGATGCTGAACGGGTCTTTAACACTTGTCAAAACTCTTCCACAGACTTTGCGACTTTGGGAAGTTAATAAAGCTAAAACAGATGCTGCCGCTTTCATGGTGTCAATTTCATCTCGGTCTTCATCTCCCATATCTTCGGAAGGTGAGCAAAGTAACAGCATGAACTTGACTCGCTCATTTTCTCCTTCAAAAGCCTAAGCATAATTTAATCCAAAATTATTAAATAAAGTAACTTAAAACAAATAATTAAATTAACAAATATTAATTTGTTTACCTTCACGCATTGCTCTGAAAGTGCCAAGTTGCAGAGGCACTGAACTGCAGCCATTCGGAGTTTGACATGCTTTTCATATGCGTAGTGCTCAATCATCATGAAACCTTTTTCCTCGAAAATCTTTCGACGACAAGACTCAGATTCTCCGGCCAAATTGCAGAGCGCTAGAAGCGCTTCAAAATTTTCTAAACCACTCCTTTCCATGCTTAATAACATTAACAGAGGTTTAACGGCCTCGTACATTCTCTGTCCAGGAAATGCTATGGATGGGGCTGCTGTAATTCCAATTCTAGCGATAGCTTGAGCCGCATTAATTCTTCCTAACGTTAAAAATTAAAATTAATGTAATTCCCATTACAAAATTACAAAACGCTGATTTCACCTTTTTCGTTAGCCTTCTCCGCAATTCTAATTAGCTCCCTTCCACCTCCTTGAGCTACAACTGTTCCCCTCAACTCTTGATTTTCACAAATTGCATTTAGAATCCTAGATATCAATTCCAAAACACTAGCAGATTCTGTAGCTTTGGACAAGTTAACCAAACAACTGGTGACCCCCAGCTTTGCTAGGACCTTAAAATAGTTTGAAAATCATTACTGCATCGATTTTAGAGAAAAACCTTTAATGGCATGTCATTATTACCTCCAGTCGTTTCAACAAAAAATCTGGATCATCTAGTTCATGTTCTTCTGGCACGTGATGCTTTGCGAATTTGGCGAGTTCAATCATTTCAGGATCGATTTCTTTCTTGTCATAAGCGTTGCATAAATTAACTAATGTCATAATAATCGGGTAGACCATTTCAGATAGTTTTTCGGCTTGACTTGACACTTCTAACATCGTTTTTAACGCTGGAGTATCCTAAATTACAAGTAAGATTGATAATAAATGTGCAAATCTTACTATCTCTAAGTCTGAGAGCAAAAAAATAGGTATTATGAAGGCTTAAATACCTCAATCAACTTTTCCTTGACTTCAGCGTCTAGAGTCAAGTATGACAACCCTTCAATTGCCCATCGTTGAACGGAAACGTCCTTGACTGGGTTCAGTAAAAAACGTCTGCAGGCTTCAGCCAATTTTAATGTTGAGCCTGAAACCATTGAGCCAATGAAATTGAAGGATAAGTAGGTAAGCATTTTTTATAGCAATGTTGTACCATCTTGAAAAGGTTTCCATGAAGCGTCAGTTCCACTCGAACTACCAAGTTTACAAAGCCCTACCAAGGCACGAACCTTAATCTCATCATTCTTTGACTGGTAAAGTCTTTTGAGAATATTTACACCCTCGCTAATAATAGTCTTTGCTTTATCCTTCTTCGATGCGGCAGAGACAATAGCTTCAGTGGCTACTCGCTTTTTATAAAAAAGAAAATATGATTATTATTTTTCTTGGATTTTATTTTTCTTGTTCCGCGTATAATAATCATGATTACTTGTTGAAGATAACTATCGGAGTTTGCCATAACAAGAATCATTTGCATAATTCCTTGACGTCCAATAAAATGGTTCCCTACATCAACTGGTCCATTCAATAAGACGGTAATTAAGGCTGTCGCTCTAACCTTTGTATCTAACTCAGGAGATACAAGAAGCTCCCTAATAAAAATTTTTTTAAAACGTTAAGTTAACAACTTTGACTTTATGTTGTTAATACAACCAGTAGTATGAATATGAATTTATGGCTTACTTAAAGAATTCGTCAATTTGGTTAATATAGTTTTCTCTTGCCTTGTCGTAGTACATATTGTCATATATTGTAACAAGAAGGACGGAAAGCAGTCCCCTAGTATTGGGAGTCAATAGCATTGCAGATTCAATATTGAACTCAGGAACTTCTGCTCCAACATCTGCAAGTCTCTGCAATCCTCCAATTTCAATAAACTTGTCTGACCACCCAAGATAGCGATAATCTAACCAATTTTAAAAACAAAATTGTTTATAAGATATTTTTGAAACTTATTTCTTGATAACTTCCTTCCGTACCAATATTTTTTGTAAATATTTGAAGAATCGTATCTCTTGCTTCTCCCTGAATAGTACGACTGTTTAAAGACATAGTCATAGTTGTCAAAAGAGAATCGATGATTGGCTTATTCTCCTTAACCATATCTGGTTTAGGTTGTTCTCCTCTCTTCGCACCTGACAAAGAATCAAGAATGGATTGCCAAAAGAACTGGACAGCTATCATTGCTTCGTCCATTGCTTCACGATCCGCTGAAGATTTATAGGCTATATCTTGCAGGTTCATCACACAGGGGATGCCTAGCTCAGTTAATAACTTGATACACTAGAAAAGGCATTTACCCAACAAATTGAAACTAAATTAACGTTTTCAAAACAAAAATTAAACTTCAGGAATATTTGTACAGTAACTTACCGTTTTCGAATCATACTGAACCATTTGTGACAGAGATCTTACAGTCATGATTTTTCTCTCAAGTTCGTTTTTTGAAGAACGCTTGGCTTCAAGAAGACTTTTAGCTTTCTTTAGATATCCCAATTCCAACAAAGCCTCAATGCCTGCTCTTTCTCGACACAGGACAACAATATTATTCATACCCGTCTCTATATCTTCATCACTCGTATGCCCAACATCTTCTCCAAATGCTCGTTTTAACATTCGAATAGCTTTTTCCCTCGTCTGGGTAGTTAGGTTTCTTTTTTGTTCTACAATTAGGTGCAACCTAGATAGCAGCGGTTTGAAAGTAGATGCGTCAGGAGGAGATGAAACTAACGCCCTTTGAGCATCTCGATACGCTTCCTCGTGTCGTTCCAAAGCTTCAAAAGCACACGCACGGCGGTACAATGCTTTGGCATCTTGAGGCTTGAGCTCCAATGCTAATAGTGTTCAGAGAACATAAATATTAAACATATTTAAAAATAGCTTCATGTAACTTATATTTGTGAATGGATCCCAATTGCACAAGTCTTATAAGTTATTACCCTTATCGCAATGCTTTAAAACTTCGTCATACTCTTGTAACTTCAAATGATTTGCGGCAGCATTTTTGTGTAGAACACTTGTTAAATTGTCATCTTTACAAATTGACAAGGCCTACAAAAAAGATTTGAAATATCATAATTTAAACTAAGAATAAAACGTATCATTACAGTATCTTGAACAAACCTTAGTACAAAGACTAATAGCTTTTTCATAATCTCCGGACTTGAAAAGCTCGTTGGCCTCGTCCTTCAGCTTAATAACATCTTCCACCATTGCAGCTACTGGTTCCTATAAACACAAGACAAAGTAAAAAATATTTTAAAACAATTTCTAAATACCTCTTTATGCTTTATAAGCATCTAAATAGCTCTATGTAGACTAAAAAAATCCATCTATCTCAAATCTCAACATCTTTGAAGTTATAAACGATACAATTGGTACAAAGTACAAACCTTCATCGTCAATTAAATTCTTGAACACCCAAATCTTCACAAAGACTTACCAATACAAAATAATCCCTAACTAGCACTGAACATGAAGGAATCCTTCCAAAGTCGGAGCTCAAAGATGGAATAACCGAGTTCTTCTTGCTACAGCTACACTAATCGAGTTCAGTTCTAATTTAGGAATCCACATGGAAGATGCAATGTGGAACTGTCTAGAATGTTCTCACGTTTTCTCGGCAGCCTACCTTACTATCGTTGATCTAAAATTGGATTAACTCCGGAAAAAAACACCCCGAAAAAAAAGAACCCAATACACCACACGCAGACCAAGCTCGTGAAATTAAAAAGCTGAAAAAACCGAGTTTCAATGTACCCTGTTGGGTAGATAGAAACTTAAGTTTCGCGGGTTCGGTTCCCTCTAAAATACAAGTTTACGAAATATACACTGTCACTTTTTCATTCTGACAATATTCAATTTGAAAATTCCTATTACAAGCTAAAAAGTTGTTGGAAATTGTAGATTATTTTCAAATTCTAAATTTTTCCATATCACATACCTAAAATATTATTTGAGCACTTGCAGATTGTTCCAAAGTAAGTATGGCTATCTTTATCTTGTATCTGAGCATGAATCTTTTAAAATACTGCCTTCGCCGGTGAACGCTCCATGATTGTCTTATTGTGATCCGGTGACCTGCCAGGTCTGACCTGGTGGTGGTGGCATTGTTCGAAAACATTAAAGTGTGGAGAGGGCATTATCCAATTTTAATTTTTACAGCCTGGTTTCTTATGATTTTCTCCCACTATTGTGAAGATGAATACAGGACACAGGAATATATATCATATATATATTCATTGTGCATTGGCATTGATTGATTTACAAAAAATGTTTACTAAGTGTTTGATAATAATCGATTAATTTTGGCTTTAGATTCAATTATAAACAATGGCGAACCATAAAAATGTGGCGGACGATGAGGAGTTTAACACATTGTTGAGTGGTGCTGAAAACAAGTTAGTCGTTGTTGACTACAATGCTACTTGGTGTGGACCTTGTCAAAAGATACATCCGGTATTCATGCAGCTCGCTCACAAGTTCCCTGAAGCTTTGTTTTTGGGTGTAAGAAAGTTTTGCATTTTGGCAGCTTCGTAAGAATTTGTTTTTGTTTTTCGAATATGGGTTGAATAGGTTGTAGGACTCGACAACTCACCCGTGTGCCGAAGGGGTCAAATTGTTTTGATTACTATGGAATTTTTCGATATTTTTTATCTATATATATTTTTATGCTGTGATAAAAATAAATGGAGATCTGTGGCTTATCCAAAGTAAAAAAAAAAAGATATTTTTTCTAACTATTTAACTTCTGACATTTTTTTCAGGTTGATGTTGATCAATGCAGAGAAACTGCAGTGCAACAAGGCGTCTCTGCAATGCCTACTTTCATTTTATATCGAAATCGAAACAAGATAGATTCAATTCGGGTAAGTTCAATTTACGTCTGATGTTACATCCATTATCCATAGCGATTATTCAGGCATAAATCTGAAGGCTTATAGGTTATTAGTCTAGGTTAATTTAGGAATTTTCATCCATAGTTATGTATTTGTAGTATTTGTAATATAATTTTCAGGGAGCACATGCAGTAGAACTTGAAGAAAAGATTCGAAAGCATTACGGGCAACCAGAATCGATGGATCCCCATTCATCAGGGGCTGGTGGCATTGGGGATATCTTCCCATATATTGAATTGAAAGAATGTGAGTGTCTGAACGAATCCGATGCAACTCCATTTCGATCATTTATTGAGAGGAAATCTAAAATGGTATCGGACTGTGATGAGCAACTTATTATGGTGTATGGATTCAATCAGAATGTAAAGGTATGAAATTTTGTACATGTGCTATTATGATTTCATTCTGTTTATTGTTTAAAATAACTTATTTTTACTGATAGTGAGTTTTTGATCAATTACAGTTACAATCTTTCAAGATAAAGGCATCTGTAGAAAACGGGCCGAAGACTTTGAAGCTGTTCATTAATCAGCCTAAAACACTTGATTTTGATGCTGCTACCTCGATGACACCAGTTCAAGAGATAATGTCAGTTTGTTTGCTATCTAAAATATGATCATTTTTGTTGGGAATGAAATCATTTTGAACTTGTAAATAAGAACAATCTGTAAAATTTAGACTGAACGAAGAAGATCTAAAGGGAGAAACTCCAGTTGAGCTCCGGTTTGTAAAATTCCAGACTGTAGGCAGTCTTCAAATATTTGTGAAGGATAACCTTTCTGGGGATGAAACAACTGAAATTGAATCACTCACAATATACGGAGCTCCATTGTCAACAACCAACATGACGGATTTCAAGCGTATTTCTGGTAACAAAGGGGAGTCGCATTGATCATCCAACGTGGCGTCATGTTCACTTTGTTTAACCTTATTTCCCCCAAACATTCTTCATTCTAATCAAATCGGGAGCATTAAAGACACTCATTCAATCTATTCCTATGAATGTAAGCATCTATCTATATGGATAAAATATGTGTCGGGCTCGGGCCTGTATTTCAATCGGGTTTGTTACTTTCGTACAATAAAAACATCAAGTCTGGAAGCTTTTCACAAATTGAAACGAGTTAATTCGCATTTAGATAATATTCACTGTCTATTGTGTAATGAATCGATGGCCATTTCAGAAGGTTGTGAAATTAGTCACGCTACTTATTTTGACTTCATGCTAATTTTGTACCCATTCGATGATTGCATGAGCTAGTACTTGCTATATTCTATCTCTCCAAAAGCAACAGGACTGAATTTTTATTCACTCAATCGAAATGTTTATTTGCAAAAAAATTAAATTTAAGCTTGTAGCAGCGGTTCTCGGGTTTCTAGCAATTTGTGTTTCCATACATGCAAATTCTAGTTGTTCGAATGTAAAGTGTGGGTTTAATACCACTTGTGTACTGAAGACAGTTCAGTGCATTCGAGCACCTTGTAATCCTATCCCAACTTGCATCCCCTTTTCTATACAATCTATAACGTCTGGCGAATCCACTTCATCCACTATTGTTAAAAATGAAGGTAAGTACAAGTAGGATATAGAGAATCCAAGATTTAGCCATACAAATATTTCGATATCGATGCTAATTTTTTGCTCCCCTATAATATTTTGTCTTAGATATCAAGGGCCCTTCTTGTGCATCAGTGTCTTGTCCCACAAATTCAAACTGCATAATGAAAGTGGTCCAATGCTTTGCAGCTCCTTGTCCCCCCATTCCAACATGTGAACAGTATTAGTTAACGTTTCAAAACATTAAATATGAAGGAAACAACGTTAGAAATGATTTATAGTTTTAACTTTATATCCAAAACTATGTATACATCAAAGTAAAATTATAAATACAAAAAAAAAAGTTTTATGGTTCATTTGCAATAAAATCTAACATCACCACCTGCATCTCTAATCTTTTTAGTCTTTGAAGATGTTTTTCTGTATAAGGAAGAACTTGGAAAGGCTGAAGATGTCCTAGGTTTTTTGGATGCATTGTGTCAAATATTATATTCAATAACATTTGAGCTTCAGTAGAAGTTTTCGTGTTGGTATTCCAGGAAGTAACGTAATCAAATAGTTGCATCTTCTGATCTTCGTTTAAGTTTTTAATCACGGGCTGGAACTCTTGTAAATCAGACACTTCTGTAAATTCCAATAAAGATTTTGAGATCATCGGTGACATAATTGCAAACAAAAACATTAATTGACTATCCATACTCATACCTCGAATGACTTTCAATAGCGTAAAAGGCCTGGCTAAATCTAATGCCAACTTGAACGCGTCGGTCCATTTTCCTTTACTTATAACGTTATTTAAAAGTTGCTCATCTTCGATCAACTTTTTTCGCTTTGCAATGGACTCATTAACTTTATGCTCGGTGATGTCATGCCATACTGTAAGAGTAGAATCAGCAGATCCTGTTACAATGACTGATCCATCTGGTGAAGCATCCAACGTCCATATTTTGTCATTGCCACATTCTTCTGTGGTTAAACAAGTCAAGGTTTTCAGTTCCCAAGTTTTCAAACTGCCATCACTGCTGACGGATACTATCTGCAACCCTGTTAAGCAAATTTTTTTAAATTATAGATGGTTGGCAGTAAAAATATCCACTTTAGAATTTAGGCTGCAAAATGAGAACAACGTACCAGAATTAATGAACTGAGATTGCAAAACAGAACTCGAGTGTCCCTGCAATGTCTGTTAAAAGAAAGATAGATTTGATGAATTGGTTTCATTTTAGCATTTGGACATAAAAATAGTATATCGTATATTCATATTCCAAGTCTAACCTGAACACAGGAAAAGGATGCAAGACTCCAGATTTTAATGGTCGTGTCAGCAGAAGAAGTAGCTACCAACTGATCCCATGAGGAAAACTTGGCATCCCAAATACTCTTTTTGTGACCCTTGAATGTTCCAATTACTGATAAGCTCTCGGATTCCCATACTTTAGCAGTTTTGTCTCTTGATGCTGTCACAACCTGCATAGAACAAGAACATAAGAACTGTGATTCATGATAAATGTTTTGATAAATTCCATTATTTTCTTGCCAAAGCTCCATTAGGACTACAATGAACTGAATTAATTTCTTTCTCATGAGCTATGGCACTTCTCAAACATTTTTTCTGGTCCCAAGCTTTCAAAAAATGGTCTTCAGAAACAGAGTATGCGATTAACTCATTAGGGCTGAAGCAAACCGATGTAACGGATGCCAAATGTCCGTCTAAGATAACGTGTGGTTCCAGAGAGGTTGATTTCCAATATATTATTTTGTTATCCTGAACATTACGTGCAAAATATTAATTTTAAACTCCAACATATTATTTTGATGTCAATTTATTAAGATATTAGGTATTTGTGTAACTAACCTTACCACCGGACACAAGCCACTCTTTTTGCGTACTTAGGGACAATACAATATCCTTATGTCCTCTTAAAAAGATACAGCTACCCGACTCTAATGCATAAACCTTTATGACATTAGTGTTGTTGGCAACAGCCACTTTATCCTCCACCCAAAATACTGCACACAAGATTTCATCCAGACTGCCTATGTACTAAAATTGTGAACAAAAGTATTAATTAATTAATAAAAAGGTCCGCACC
This sequence comes from Agrenia bidenticulata, assembly GCA_034694785.1. Classification (NCBI taxonomy): domain Eukaryota; kingdom Metazoa; phylum Arthropoda; class Collembola; order Entomobryomorpha; family Isotomidae; genus Agrenia; species Agrenia bidenticulata. Next base: position 32,329 of record JAQFYM010000977.1, read on the forward strand.
CAGACTTTAATCGAATTCCTAATTCATTTATGAAACGTTCTTACTTGTCGTTTGATTGAGATACTATTTTTGGCCTCGTTTTGGATTACTGATATGTCATATATTGCAGAAGTATGAGTGGAAACTAAAAACTTATCCACTTTTCCTTCTGTTGGGACGACAGGTGCGTGGAGACCAGTGATAGTTTCGTCTTCGTTAAGACTCAGTATAGATCGTTTGGTTAGGGATTGAGTTTTGAGATCAAAATGCATAATTTCGGACGGACTAACGGCTACATAAAGATCACACGGAGGGGCCAATATAAGCCCTTCAATAGGATTGGGGAATGGAATCGTTTTCATTTTGTTGAATGAATTTTTCATGTCCCACAAAATAATAACCTTATCTCTTCCGCCACTGTAATCATTAAAATTTAAAAAGCTATTTAGTTAGTTAGGTAGTATTATAATGCTATCGTATTTTAATACATGATAAGTTATCGTCCAAACAGCTTTACCTAATCATGATATCATTTTCTCCGAATTCGATTCCAGTAACTTGAGAATAATGCCCTTCCAAAGTGTGCATTACATCAAACTGATTTCTGTCACGAAGAATCCCCATGACATAAATGTTCCGTTCAGCAACGAACAGTTGCTTCTCATAGGGTTTCAGACTCCATCTGACATAACCAAGAGAGGCGACATTCTCAATTCGGACAAGCCTGGACATATGGTTTCCTCCTACTTCCCAAAGTTTGACACCCGAACCGGAAACCGTCAACCAGCACAAATCTCCTCGAACGACCTCAACAGCGTCTTTATAATTGTGCGTTCCCGACTTTTCCATTTGTTTTATAACTTTCTGAGCATCGCAGAAAGCTTTCGGCTTATTTATTTCAATGAACCCTATGGGTAGGTGGTGGAGAGATTTAACCGTTTTGATTACCTGGCCTGTCAGAAGACACCAGATTCGAAGTAAATTCGATTTATGGGATGTAATAAGAATACTTGAAGAGGGACAAGCATCAAAAGAAATTATTTCGTCAAGATCAGTTTCCAACTCATGTATGTATGAAAATAAACTCTTGAAATCCTTTTTGCCCTCCTTTTCGATGTCATCTTTTTTTTCTGGTGGAGTAGCAATGGAATCATCTTCTTCCTCTTCTTTTTCTTTGTCCTTTATGTTCGCAGCTGTGCCCATTACTTTTATGCTAGGGCCACATTGACATACGAAATACTGCTCATTCATAACCTGTCAATGTCAATTCAATAGATATCATTTTAAAACTAGCTCTACCCGAAATTCATCTTTCTTATTGTGCCTTAGGGAAGCGGACACACATTAACCATAACCACTGGCACTGTGCAATGAGTGCTTTTATTATTTAAAAATTTACTTACGGAAATCTTTCCCCCAGTGTAGAACGGCTTGATTTTTGTTCGGACTTCATAGCTGGAAATGCGATAATAATATTTAAAAATTGTTCATTCCATTTCATTGCTTGCTACAATATACATACTACATAAAAAAAAGTGAAATGAAGTTATCTTTACAATTGCTTCAGCTTAGGATTGATACGCTCATCATCACCTCCTGTGTTCCTCTTTTCTGATGAAAATGAGCCTGATGCTGATGTAACTTGTGCAGCCTGTGCAGGTGCTGGGGCTGGCCCAAGCTTACCAGCGTCTTCAAGGTATTTAGGTCTCAGCATTTTAACGGCTAACAGAGAATTTTTCCAATTCGATTGATTGTTCTTAGTTAAAATCTATTGCACTAAAAATCCAAGCGCTTGATTTGATGATGTGTGTTGAATTTCGGGATTATCTCGAGTAGGACTTGATGACTAAGAATAAATTTAAGTAAAATATATAATATTATATGAAGTTTTAAAAATTGTAAATCAATTTCATTACTATTTTAACTTTTTAAGAGTTTCGGTGAATACTTCAACAATAACTTCTTAGAAAATCTTTCCACGTGCTTTGGAACTTTTGTTTGAGTTTGGCAACGGGAATATAGCCGCGAGTTTTACTCAACTTGGAATAAGTTGTAATAAAAAAAATTCCATGCACGAATTTTCCTATCTAAACTTTCATAAAAAAAATAAGGTGTAAGGCGAAAAAAACACATTTAACTGATTTAATCTTTAAATAAAGCAACCTCTTATCAAATCAAGTAGAAAACAAATCAAAAGTATTTCAGAAGAAACTGTTATGAAATGCTTCTATTCTTCGGAATGCTGAAACTGTTTGGGAAAATTGAGAACCAAATTGCATACGGGATTTTAAGACTTTTCCGAGGGGCACTGGGTCAAGCGAAAGATGCTACAATAAATGAAATTAAAATCGTATACGAATCCAAGCATTTTCTAGTTGTCAACAAAAGACACGACGTACTCATCAACCATGATGACAAAACCATTCCGGGTTCGTCTTTGCATTGCATTATTTGTTTTGTATTATTTACTTTATACAATTACGTTGTTATCTTGTTCTTAAACCCTACTATAACTCTTAAACTCATAGTGACAGTGGAGAAACAGCTGGAAAGACTCTATCCTGACCTCGTGAACCCCAAGTTGGCAATGAGTTTCTTTTTCTGTCACAGGCTTGACTATTCTACAAGTGGGATACTCTTAATTGCCAAGCATAAGAAGGCCTGTGGTTTGGCAAACAAAGCTTTTCAACAGAGAACGACCAAAAAGTATTTGGGCTAATTAAAGTAGACTTGTCTCAAATCACTGTCAATCATTATAAGCAATTATTTTATTTTATTTATTGGTGTATATAGGTATTACCTGGCGATTGTTCGAGGTCATCTGTCTCAGGACAGACTGACAGTATCAGAAAGAATTGGAAGTGAGACAAGGGAGCAGTTCCGATTAAATCGAATGGCAACGCAATCATCCTCACATTGTTCACAGGACACTAAAGACGCTTCTACTCATATGGTCGTTCTGGAACGTGGACTTTGTTTCGACTATCCTGCGACAAAAATCCTCATGAGGCCTGTCACAGGTCGAAGGCATCAGTTACGACTTCATTGTTCCCACATTGGTCACACAATTGTGGGAGACTACACTTACAGTGACCGCAAAGATGTTTTACCTTACAGAATGTTTCTTCATGCTTACAGACTAGTTCTTCCTAACGTTATAGACGGAATCGACGTTACCACAGATGACCCTTTCACATCCCGCGATTACCGAAACTCATGGATATCTTTTGAAACTATAGCAAGCACTGCAGATGCACAGAAAATTTTGGATAATATATGATAAATGATAATGTAGTGAAATTAGCTTGCCTTTTTGATATAAATAACATTAAAATAAATTACAAAATCTGTTTTGCATTCATAAAAATGTATTTGTATATATTTACAAGGAAACTTAGTAATTCAATCATATGTTTATGTACTTGGCTGGCCTTGATTACACGTAAGGTGACAAGTGGTTTGTCAGACATTCAGTCAATGGAGAAAATCAAATGATAAGTTGTACACTAATAAGTCTAACCATTTAAGTAAAGAATACGGTGTTTAGTTCAATTTCGCTAACACATTTGATCAGATTTTTTTGCAAAGCAGTTGATAAATTCTGATACCCGCTTCAACAATAATATTACGTATTGTCTAAACCTTCTTATCATCATTACCATTGCTATCAATACATTCCTATGGAAAAACCACCGTATGACCGTATCGAATGGGATGGTATGAAGCTAAGTCTATTTTATCCTTAATAGCTAATGATACTTTGGGCGCACCCAACCAATGTTGAATGAATATTAATTTTAAATCAAACGAAATTCTTTCCATACATCTACAGGTTTCTCAGTAATTGAGAAACTTAACACGAATAATGGATTTTTGTCTGATTATGGAAACAAATTGATGCTCTTAGTCTTTGAATTTTAGAATCAACGAGTCGTATAGTAGAGGATTAGCATTACAAAAGCGTGTATACGTTGAACAAACGCATTATCATTTTTTATATCAACAGGGTTACCATTTTCTAGTAATAACTGAGCGTTTCAATTAATGTTTCTTTGCTCGCTTTAATTTGCTTTTTTTCTCTCTCATGTAAGGAGAACGTCGAGACGAAGAGGAGCTTGCGGGAGGTGGAGGGCACGAGGGACGTCCTTGCTCTTCGTCGTCACTTGGTGGCAGTTCTTCGATGGTCACTGAGGGTGTGGATTCCGAAGGACGGGTTGGGTATCCAACTTCTGGGCGTCTCCGATGACCGCTACGGTGATTTTGATGATAATCAGCCGAAGTTATCGCTGGCATTGATGCGGAATGAGAATACCCCCCTCCATATGCTCGCTGTCGCCACTCTCGATCAAAGCTAGCAGCGTCCGCTGTAAAACCGTTGAAGTCGTTAAATTACACTCGCATTCTACAAGTTAGCACAATTCCAAAATTTCATAAACTGTCATGAAGACAGGCTGAACTTACTTTCTTCAAGATTTACAAACTCTTCATTTTCTTCACGCTGACCCGTGAACAAATTTTCCTCTCGTTCCCGCACGTGAGCACGATCGCCTACGTGCCGTCCAACTGACATTTTCTTAGTTCCACTTCTGGAGTCAGCTACCGCTTTCCGGGTCACCTTAATACCCCCAGGGGCGGTTGCGGTCTGATTACTCGCTTGATAAACTTGTGGACGACCATCCGGTCCTGAAGAGACCGAAGTCACAGACATTGAAGAAAAGGAATGGCTGGTTCCATCGTTTCGCATTAATTGATTCTGAATAAGAAAACAAGAAGAATAGAATAGAAGAACAAATCACATGAAAATCATTCTGGCCGTGCATAAAAACTTACAAAGTTCGGAAAGCCACCCATGGGACCGAAGGGAGACATTGATGGACCCCCGAAGGGCATCAAATCATGACCATGATGGTGCTGATGACCCATTGCTGGATGATCCAATATTCCCATTCCCATTCCCATGCCCATACCCATGCCCATTCCTCCTCCAAAACCAGGGGCTCCAAAGAAGGAGTTCATCATTTGATTCATTTGGTTCATTGCTCGTGAATGTGCTCTGAAAAATTCATTAGAATAATTTTTGTTAAAATAGGTAAAGTAACACAAAATTGTACGTATTATACTATTTTTCAGTTTTTTCCCGTCCTTCACTCACTTATTTGTCAAAAAAAAAATCAACTACTACTATGTTAACCTAACCAATTAAGGTAACCTCATGTATGTTTGTTCTAATAATGGAACACGGAACACCTAAAAAGGATGGACAGGTGGACAGGGACGTGGGCGACAATTATGCCTTTGGCCTGAAATTTAATACAAAACGACGGCCCCAATTGACACGTAGTTCTCGATCGATCGGAACCATTATGACTGAATATAGCTCCATTTTTTCCAAAAAAAATCGAAAAGTCAAAGCAACTTAAGAGTATGTAAAACTTAAAACTCCATATAATTTTAAAACTGTGAATTTGAAACCCTCCCTATGCCCTACGAAGGACAAACCATTAACTGGACGTTACATTCCAAATACGAACAAAAATACTCGGACCTAACGATTTAAAAGTTTCAATAAAAACATCACAAACCCAAAAATGGGGTCACGCTCCATGTCTCTGATCAATGAAGATCCAAAAAGTGACATCAATTAAACTTCTTCACTCTTCTTCAGTAAACTCGATTCCCAATCTTCGACAAAGCACCAAAATAATAAACAAAATCAATATCCTCAAAAAATTTCTACTTGCACAACAACAATCTTGCTTCTATTTCAATTTTTCAGCGTTCAGCACCTCCAAGAACTCGACGTTGTTCGTGTTCGGGTGTCGGGTCAATCGAAGCTTTCTGGAAAGTTGTTCTCTCTTGCTGCTACCAGTTGCAGTACTACCTCCTATATCCAATTTCATAGAATTACTCAACCTTAGAGTTTATTACACAAGTTGCGAGTTATTACAAACAATACTTCAGTTAATAGTAATCCACCCAAGCAATCCTCTCTTCCACTCTGTTAATGTGAGTGGAGAGAATCAAGAGAAATGGAAATAGACTGTACAAAAAAACATACCTACCTACATTTACCAACACACAACTCTTCAATTTCCTTGGCTTAACTTCTGAAATGATCAATTCCACTCAGGTTGCGAATCATCAATGGTTATAAAACGAGCTCTAGACAATTTAAGATATTTCGCTTCAAGCAATGATTATTCAACATTAACCAAACTATGTAAAATCTCCTTTCCGCTCCTATACAACAGTCGTAGGTGAGTCGTAGCTTCTGTAAACTTGAAATTGCTGATAAATAGGAGAAGAAAAGGGTTGTGTGAGAGAGGAGAACAAGCTTTTTGACGCAGTCTTGTTGAGGGAAAGCTCAAAGGGATTTCCTTAACCAAGGACTAGAAACTGCGCAGCTGCTTGGACAAACACAGAGTGACTCAAATACATCAACTTGCCCCAAAACCTTTCAACAACTCAAAAGTCTTTGTTCACCCTTCTTCACGTTGTTCAACTGGGTATTTTGCGTCTGCATTGTCCGCTTTGCTTTCTCCACAGGTTTCGGATGCGGACACTCGTTTTAACACGATGCAGAAAGCTATCAAAACCGGCAAGGAAAACATTGGAGAAATCCCACTACATTACTTACTTTTGTATTTTTAATTCAATTTAGACATGGCTCATCGAGCCAAATAAGTATTTAGTCCTTGGGGATGCAGTCGAGTCCATAATTTCCTCCCACTTAAGGTTTTTCTACGGATGCTACAAAAAACTGGAATTAATAATGGGCAGGAGGTAAATTAAAATAAATAGTTCTCAGTATTATATAAAAGAGTCATTTGGTTTAGTTTGAGGGTATGTATTGCCATTAAAGTAGTAGTAAAGTAGAATAATGATATCAGCTTTTTAATTTTGCTTGTTTCTCTGAGATTAAATAAAATATTTATTAATTAAATTACTTTTAACTTTAAATACAGTTTTAGAGTGACATAAATATTCTCAAGCGCATATTGCCATTCAAGTTTAACTTGTAAGCTTGTAACACAGAACACAGACAATGAAAGACTCAACATGGTACGTGGAGTTACGTAAGGTGGAAAACGGTTATTTCGTACAACTACCTACTATTTCACTTGAAAAAACCAACTAATTTGGGGCAACAATATTTATATACACACATCAAAAATAACGTTACTAGTTTACACGACAGATTGGATTTTGGAGAACTCAAATACATACATTTTGACAGTAATAATTTTACTTGCTTCAGTATTAAGAGATGTATTTTAAAATATTATCAAAGCTTAAGAAGACCAAGGTGTGATAATTAGTAGAAAACAAAATGACTATAAATATGACAGAGAACTCAAGCATTTGTGGCTAAACCTGAAGTTATACAATTCATTTATAGCAAGGGCATTATTATTTAACCCTTAGCTAAGTACTGTCAAGAGAGCATTGTTGGTGTTTTTGTTTAAAAAGATTATTTCATGAGATCAATGTGCTTACCAATAACGCATAGCATCGTTACCTAGAACAGATACATCTGAATATAAATAAAATACATAAAATTGAAACGGTATCAAATATCTGGATCAGATTTGACCATTCTAAACAGCATAAAACAGCTCAATATAAATCTAACACTTCAATTAACCGGAAAAATACTGCAATAACGTATGAAGCAACGTAAAGCTGAAGAAGCATAATATTATTCTAATTTAACTTTTAACAGTTCATAATACTAGTTTAATGTGACTTGGTTCAAAATAACAATATCATTCAAGATCAGATCATATAGAATCAAACCAAATACTATGTTCCCAGAAAGAAACAAGTACAGTTCATTAGAGCAAGCTTAAAAGTCGACTGTCGAGTAAGGAAATAAAATGCAGTCGAAATAAAATTAGATACATGTGAAGAGTTTTGCATTTGCATTACTGGAGGCTATTCCATAGCTCTTCGACGTCTTCTGCAATTAATTAAAAACATAGTTCGTTAAAAAAATAACATTCCAGACCACAAAAGTGAACAGACAGTGAGGCAGAATTTTTTTATCTATATTTCTCGACTTACCTGCACTCTGGTTCATCTCTTCTTTCTGAAGATGTTGAATTAGCTTTCTAAAAGAAGCCTTATTGCCAGCTTCGTCTACCCACGTGTCCAGAACTTTATTTATTGCATAGCTCAGTCCTCCACTGAACAACATCTCCCTTTTGATATCCACCACAGTGGTCGGTTTAATTCCCAAGGTACGAGCCAGAAATGCCCAATGCTCGCATACTTTTGTGCTTCGATGTAAAATTTTCTCCACTTCCCTAGTGTGTTTTCCAACTATTCAATCAATACAAACTCATAAAACTCACAAAAGTAACTCATAATTTCATGGAAAGATTATAAGACGATCTTACTTGAGATATCAATGAGCTTCTCGCCAAGTTTATCTACATTACAATTATCAATATAATTGTTGTTATTATTGTCATCTAGCTCCAGCATATTTGCCAGCCACGAATAGTTCGGCTTTAGGGCTGCGATAAATTCTTTCATTGCCCTCTTTCCCCTAGAAATCCATGTTAATAAATATAAATTATAAATTATTTTTTCTCCTTGATTTCAGCATCATTTTAATCTTATCCATTCAGCAGTTTAATTAAATTACCGGCTAGGTAAGAGTAATAAGAGTTTCTCCATCTTTCTTCGTTCGGTAAGCTGACTTTGAATCTCGGCATGCATTTCCAGATCCAAAATGAACTTGGATATAAGATGAGGTGAGATACAAGTGTACATCACCTCAAGAAGATTTCCGTAGAACTTCAGCAACTGCATCCGATCTTTAACCTCCATACCGACTTCAGTCATCATTTCTACCTTCTACTAATTTAACTATTACACAGATGACAGACAGTATTAGATATTCGAAAATATTCATTCACAATCAATCAGCTAACAAAACCTAAACTCAATAAAAAAAACTGGACATAAAACATGCATTTAAACAAAATAACAATTGACATTCCCTGGTAAACCTTAACTCATTCACTATATTAATTAACAAGTACATAAAATTTCAATCAAAAGTTAACTTCAGTTTACATTACAATAAAGCGAAAATTGTTAAGGCATTGCAACTATCTAATTAAATACCCAAGACAAATTCAATCCCGGATCCGGATGCTGTATCTTTATAAGAATCCGTTTGTTTTTGATGTTGCCCTTGCATCCAATAACCGGTAGGGTTAATGCGGGATTTCAGTAACATATCAACAAGGCAAGAAAACACTCAAGACAGAGTTACGATATTAAGAAATTGTCAAGAATCCTATAACATAGAAATGTAAATTTGAAATGAGCTAAAAATTACTTGTTATGTGTTAGTTCTATGAGAACAAGTGGAACAAGTGTACACACCATCACAAACCACCACCACCGGAGAAAAAGACTGCTGGAGGACGCGCAACTTATATTCAAGACAAAAGAATGAAAGAAACAAGGTCACCTGTTACCTCCCATTTACTTTACTGCACCATGCATTAAGGACAGGCTATTACCCTCTGGCTTCCACTCACTAACTAACCCAACACCCAACATCTCAGCCTGGTTCACTAACCAAACAAACTCCTTGAAACTATTTTAGCCATGTCAATTATGTCAACGATCACAGACGAGGACTATTTCAACAATGTAATACTTCGATTGTATTAAAAGCTACACAGTATGCAGTCATTTGATGACCCAAATAAAATTTTTTGACTGCATTCTAACCTCCTTCTGGAATGTTTGCTTTCGAACAAACTTTTTTCCATAAAAATCGCCCGAGCCGTTTTCCAGTTATTGAATTTTTACTGCCGGGATAATGGACTGAGACATCCTGCACCTGTAAATTAAATCGATGATTTGGAATTTGTCAATGTGCCTCATAGTTTCATTTTCATATCAAAAAGGCATGCCCATAATTATAACGAATTACAAATAAAAACCTCCAAGCAGCTACGAAAGACCGTTCGTTTGCACAAAACTTTTGATAATCTCTCTGCAGATTAAAAACTCCTAGTACTATGAATTCGAATTTGTAACCTGTGTATTTTCATAAAGAGCATTTTAAAAGAATTTCCTGACTCAATATCAATCTTTTCATAAACCACCTACGGTCGACCCCCATGCGCAAACCTGCAATCTGATTTGTCTAATATTAAATAACTTCTCATGTTTTGTCCAAAAGAATGCTTTTTACAAAATGTGACTTAATGTCAATTTTCTGGTAAATCCTCTACGGTAAGCACCCAGCATTGCAGCATCAGTCGCCCTATGAATAACCCCCACCCCACGGGTGATTTCTTTCATCCGATTAAAAAGTGTGTCATAGTGTATTATATTTTGCAATAACGTACCTGCATACCAAATTTTAGAACACCCGACATTGTTGACCCCCACGGGGTCTAAAAAATCTCAAAGACAAACCAAGATTTTTTTATCTTAGAACGAATGCTCGCCCCCATAGCCTTTATTATGGCAGATGGATGAAAGGATATCCAGGGATTTGGACTATTGGAGTTATGTAAATAATTTCGCTGAATGATAAAGTGATAAGCCAGGTTAGGAGAGGATTTATAAATTTTATTTTCAAACTAACAATCAATATCGCGGATTTATAATAACGTAACCTTAAATTAAGGTACACATCATAAATTTAAACAGAAACCCATATATTTAAAACTTTATCAAAACCTTCATCACATTGAGTGAGAAATGGTGATATTCATGTAATTAGGGTATCTAATTATAAGTTAGTATTTTTAAAATGAATTAATATAAAACTAACGCAATAGGTCCTACCGAAATTTCTTAAATCTTTATTTAAAAAAACCCTCATGCTAAATTGTAACAATACATACATACACAGAGCTTCGGATTTTATGGACTATTCATAATTAGAAATCTTTACAGTTTTGGGCCTGTTTAACAGATTGACCAATCAATGACAGTTCAAACAATTCATCGGAGAGACGCAAGACGTTTATTTATTTATGAACGAATTAATTAAAGCGCTTAAAAGTGAAAGCCGTCATTAACCTCTTCGATGCTGATTACGGATATTGTTGTTACGCAGCAACAAACCTTTGCATCCTGATTACGAGAATAGTCGTAATGTTCTTCGAAACCGTTCGATCCTCATTACGACCTC
>JAQFYM010000978.1:0-43420 GCA_034694785.1 Agrenia bidenticulata
TCATCATCTCTGTCCGTTGCATCAATTCCGGGAAGATTTAATCGGGGGCACTATTCATCAAAATGAAGCAATTTATGCATCGTCGGGTTATTCGCATACAAAATACATACCGACTCAACTCCCTTCCACCCTCCAGTATCTTAGATCTATTTAGGTCTGGGCTGGACTTCTCACCCTCTATTAGTATTGTAGACCTATTATTTCCTCACAATCCAACCTACTAACCCTTAGTTACATAAGTTAACAGCGCAGTTGAAATTTGGACATTTCGAACCCATTTTTGACTGTGTTATCCAATTAATCAATGGGTCAGTCGATCTGTTGGGGTCCTTGTCAGTTTTTGTTGTAGATGTCGACCTTTTGGTCCCTTGCGTTTAAAAAGTCAATTTCCTTTGGAATACTAAGGAATGAATTTTAAAATCAATCCATTAGCTCAACGAAACTTAGATTATGAGACCCATTCTTGGGATTCAATTATGTTCATCTTCAAGAAAATGTTTTTAAATTTTTTTTATACAGCTTTATCTCGCACAAGTTGTTTGAAAGGACTACTGCTTCTCGATCTTGATTTGGCAATAAATATATTAACTTCATCAAAGGTCATTTTATGAAGCCAATTAACCAATGCCTGCCTTCGATTGATGTAGTTTATTGTAACAGCCATAACTATAACAAAATTTCGTTTTCAAATGCCATATGCTTGTTATAGTGACAGAAACTGCAGGTACACAGACATCATAGATGTCTCCAGCAGCCGCATTAAAAAATACTAATAATATGCATAAATAATTTAGTTAACGAAAGAAAGACAAAAACTAACAATTCTTTCGGATTCACTCCTCGGCCGCTTATCTTCTGCTCGAAAGTGCTTGAAATGGAAGTCCTCTTCAATCAGTGTGGCATACACAAGTGGTTCAGGGTTCGGTCAGGAAGGTCGTTCTACTTATGCATTTATTAATTCCTGGCATCCAAAAGTTTTTTAGGGAAGCATTTACGGTATTGTTGTCGTCGTCTTATTAATTATACGATGTCAAGTCCAGATTTTTCCTCTTTTTCTATAAGTCCGGCTTCTGTAAATCATATCAAATAAAATCATAATTATTGCTAGGCCTTTCAAAATAAAAACTAAAACATCCTACTAGTTAAACGAAAATATAATGGTTTAAATGAATACATCACCTTGGCTACGATTAGCAAACATTTCCCTGGGTCTTCGTCTCAGAACCCTCCTTTGTTCCACCCTCCTCCTTCTTTTAATGATGCCTGCACATCTCCGTCACTTAGGACTTCTTGGTAATTGGTGTCGATGAATGGAAGATTACAATCACTGTCATAGGGAAAGATGAGTCTGGTGTACGAATTTTCGTCAGATACAGGAATTGGGGCCACCATAAAGGAGTCAAAGCAGGCTCTGCATTTGGGAAAAGTTGACCTTCATCGAGAATTTGAAGAATTTCACCAGTTAAAATTACAATTGACGTGAAAGTCGTGTTGACGGCTTCTCTGAAACGAACGTTTTATAGTCAGGATGACAGATTATCCAGGTAAATTGTGTTAGATCGTCTAAAATAAACGATCCTTTTATATCGAGAGAAAGTCTGTCTACAAGAGGTTAGAGAGAGGTCCCCGGAAACAATGCAAAACTTATAAGGGTTGTATTTTATTTTTCATATTCATCAAGCATTATATTAGTTAAAAATTAACTAAAAAATATAAAATAATTATATAAAAATATATAAGTACATATTAATGCACATAAGTTATAATATTGTCGTTTTAGGATCCTACACGATAATCTATTTTTACGTGGAAAAATTTAAACTTGGAAAAATTGCTAGAAAAATGATTTTCAAATTCCCGCAAGTGTCAGTAGTAAAGACTTTGAGACATCTATGGAGAGAAATTTTTTAATTGGGAAACATCCATGGATATAACATTTTACCAATGAGAGACATTAATTTAGAGATATTTTTCCACATGTGAGACAATTGAAACGAGAGACGATTTGACATATGGCTAATACGAACACACTTCTGACATATACATGTCAGAAGACATGTTCATTGACTCTATAGATACGATTGATGTGAAATCATATTAGCTATAGATAAGATTGATCTGGAAATTTTGTTGAAAAAATGATTGCGTAATATAAAAACCAAAAATTCTAGGCAAATTTCTGATTCTTAGTACGCTCTTGAAATGGAATTCATCAAACAAATTTGAATAGTTCTTTAACTACTAGAAGTTCAATCATAACATGGAGTAAACTTATCCTCCGCAGTGTTTGCTGAGCTAACTGACGAACTTTATAATTTTTTTGGACCAGCGATTCGCTCTTGACCGAAAACGAGTTGATTTTTTTTACGACGATCCTATTTATTCATAAAACTTCTAAATATTACTAAATATATTTGTGGTACGGGCATTGTGAATGTGTGCGGACGCGTAAAATTTCCCTCACCCTTAATATCAATTGGTGTTAGTTTTTTGAACCTCTAAAACCTTTGAAATTTTCTAATATCTTGCCAATTACATCTTAAGGTTCCAATGTAGTGGCATCTTATTTTGAATATTAATTGTTTAACTATGCTTACTTAAACTAATCAAACACTAATTGAATTTTTTTCAGGAGAACACTCCCAGGCTACTACAAGGAATTCTGCACCTTTAGAATACCGACAACTAATTGACGTCTTATCATCCTGTGACATTATAGCAGCTGGATTATGATACCCGTTAAAATCAGCATCTCAATATTTTGAGTCTTGAACCCCGCAACCGTATTTCAGACAGCGGCCTTTTGCAGGCTTTTCAGTCACAAGCACAAGAATTGTGTTCAGATAATTGGCAACTAAGATCTGAAATAACTTATCTTCGATAAGTTAAAATGGCCAGGATTTTTCATAGATTTACATGAAGTGGACATTTATCCTCAGAGAGCTTGGACACCCAAATATGGAGAATTATCGATCCAAAAGCTCTGACTTATATTCCATTGTTATGTTTTTTCGAATCCTATTAAAATCTTGCAATTCTTGAAATGTTATACATTTCAGGATTACAAATGTGGTTCTTATATACTTCCTAATTTCGTCGATTCGTTTGTAAGCAGTCCATACAAAGTGATACGTTAACTATCTAAGGCAGTTTTCATTGCGTCTTACAGAAATAAGATATAATACCCGGATACCCAGTGTGAAATCATTTGGGCGCCGTTGTTTGCTAGCTTTTCAATGATTTTTTTATGACAATGCGGACAAACGTCATTTGGGCGTTTTCGCAACAAATTTGTATCGGGTATAAAAGTCTACTTTTATTATAAAACTCTTCAGTTGAAAATAAAAAACCATTCTTTACAGAAAATATATTACAAGCCACTGTCGCCCAAAAATGAAGAAGCAAACAAGCGTTAAAAGGAAGAAAATTCACATACAAATTTAAAAAAATTTCTGAACGTAGATAAGGGTCTAGTTCCAGATGAAGAATCGGACAAATTTTTAACTACAGGCAAACTTTGAGCTGGAATTTATTGTGGAGAGTTAACCAAGCGGAAATCGCGTTAAATGACATTCCAATATACAGAAAACCAGAATTCTACTGCACATCTGATACCTATGCTTTTAAAAATCTGCAAATGAGAAAATATTTCAATGATGAAATCTTAATATGCTGATTAAATACAGCTATCAAAAGGTAATATCGTCAATGCATTTGAACATTTTTACTATCGACTTTTATTCGTTTGTTTTATTTAACTTCATAGATCTCGATTAATTCTTTAGACGAGTTGATACAAGCATAAGAGTACCCTTTGAAAGAGGTTATTGTGCTAGGTAAGGAAGAAGAGCTTCCCCGTTTCATCGGCAATGCATTTGCATTATGCAGCGATCGCAACGATGTCAACTTTTGGCACTCATCGTTAGTCCATAGCATCAATGACGAAAAGCTGCTGGTCTGGCATATAAAGCAGTACGGTGGAACATTAAGCTTTTACGCCCAGCAGCATAAATCACAATTGGAAGAATTCAGAGCAAGTTTCCTCAAACCCAGGAGGAAAGAAAGATCCAATATTTTTCTATTTTTCTATCTATTTTTTTTTTTTTTTAAAGTTATTAATGCACATCATTCATTAAGGTCAGAATTTGGAGGCGGAAGCCTATTATGAGCAAGATGCTCCAAATTATTTTGTGATGTGATGATGATCTTGCATCAGGTGTTTGGCAGATAGATCTGGCTATTCCTAAATAATTAAAAGCAAATAAAAAATTAAAAAAAGAATTAAATCATTGTACAACCATTTCTAGTTCGCAACTTTCAACTGGAAAATAACGTGGGACTAGGATCAATTCAGGAATAATCATTCTGTCGACTTTCGACGTCGACTGCAAGAACCGTGGGTATTGTAATAGGAACTGGAGTTCTTTGTCGATGTCTTCCTTTATTATTTCGAAGAGAGTTTTGTTACAATCTACGTGCATCATTCTGTATCGTAACAAGAGTTGCAAACTTGGACATGTCTTAAAGATGACAAGTATTTTTTTTTAAATTTGGTAAAAAATACGAGACTGATCAGGTGCCAGATGAGTTTGACTTTGAAGAAATTGTTAACAAAATGGTTACAGCCAAGGTTTGATATGGTTAGTCCAACGAAATGTTTTCACCATGGAAAGTCTTGCAAGTACCATATCAATTTAGGCTAATAAGATGTTTCCACCCATCAACCAACCTAATTCATCAACCGACATTTAAAATTGTCATGAATAATATATTATTACGGACGTGTACAAAAGTTGCATTAGAAAAATTATTTAAATAGTTATTTTATCTAGTGTACGACTGAAACCTTCCTATTGGGGTTTTGCTCGATTTAGATTAGACATGCCAGGTTAAAAAATCATAAAACAATGAGAAACGTCCGTATATTTTTTGATACGGCTAATAGTTGGAATAAGGATAACGCATGATTACGGATTGGTTTAGTCTCAGGCTTCTGAATACGTCGGTCTGAATAACTCAATGTTTTAAAACACAGAATTAATTACCGTCTTGCATGTTTGCAACTATCTAGAATGGCTCAAAACATGAATGTTTTCCGAAGTTAAGTTTTAAAGCTGTAGAACACAAAATGCTTTGTATGACGAGAACACGATTTGCAGAATTTGCGTAAAACTTCATGTATATTTATTTAAATATCATAATAAACTACGTTTACATTTTTAGTATTGTAAATGTTTATCAATTGTTTAAATTTGTTAATCTAAATGACAAATCCTTGAATGAAATCACAGGTCATTTTTTGTTTGAATTTGTATTAGGTATTTATTAAAATTATATTTTGATATTACAGGGCATACTATGAAATACATTTAAGTTGAATTTAAAAATCAGACCAAAGCTCTATCTGACGGAGCAAATTAATGTTTAAAACTCACCAATAAACCTATTCAATCCAGTTTGAGTCGCACAAGCAACGCATATCTCATCACATGCCAACGACTTAACAAACTGCCAATAGGTTAAACTCTACATAAAATATGTACCTGCCACTATTATTTTTAGGTCGGATAATCCTTCATTTTTGTGTGAGAGTTACGTTATCAACTAATGTGGGTTGTGCAAGTAAGAACATTATGCAAGTATATTTTGACCCTAAATAACTAATGTTAATTTGAAAATCCACAGCGTTATGCAAAGAACATGTGGATTCGGAACTAATGAAGCTGGTTAAGGTAAGTACACGTTTGATTTTGATATTTTAAAGATGCATAATTTTTACTAATTACCAGATTACAGCCGTTTATGAAGCTAATCATGTTATTTTTTACATTTAAAAAATAATGGACTGAATACATGTGCAATGATAATGAATGACAAAATAAGCCTGTTCAGACTCGGCTACCGCTGCAACTTATACCGGCATGTTTTGATTGAAATTTGATACTGGAATTCCTAATTGTTGTCACATCAGGCAATTCGGTCTCATATAAAGTAGATTTATTATTTTCTACATTAAGACAATTTTGGCCTGGTTAAATTTAATAATCTACCATCCATAACCTAGGAGTCCAGTACACTTTATATAGTTTCATATAAAATTACTGTTTGTAATTGAAATCAATAAATTGTTTCATTAAATTGGTAATATTGAGAGTAGTAGTTAATTTGTTTTTATGAACTATATTTAAGTTTTTAAGTTTTTTAAGTATAAGGTTTTTAAACCCGGACCATATTACATTTATGGTTTTAAAGATTTCCACTAAGGTTAATTCATCTAACGAAATGCCACATAAAGAAAAACAGACAAATACCAATTCAGGGGTAACATCAAAACAATTAACTAAAAGGTTAAAATATATAATTTGAAAAATAACTCTTCCCTAGCCATTGGTATTTAAAAAATTTGTATAAACGTAATCAATTCTTAATTAAATGTTTTTCTGCTGCTGCATTTTACAAATAATAGTGCAATAAACACCACCAGGAAATTTAAGAAATTTGTGAAACGTAAAACTTTCAACCCAAACGTTTCAGATACCACGATTAAATTCAGTAATCAGGTTCTACATTGACTGTCTCCTTTGGATTGATAGAATTTCAGAATTTTCACTTTATAAATCTAAGATAAATAAATTAATGCAAAATACGTTAGCTAAACTGTTTTTAGGGTTTTTATTGTCTTCCAAATGCTTCAAAGTATGCCGTTATAGATACAATCGAAGTCAGATTTGGTTTTATTTTTAGTAATAATTAAACATAAATAATCAAAACTACTAAAAACATATAATTCATGGCTTCAGTCAATTCTAAAATTAAAATACAAAGAAAATAAATTATGAATAACCATGATCTATATTATTAAACACCTAGGATTTAAACGGAATGATATTATATAAAAAGTACAGATTATATATTAATAATATATATTATATCGGAGATACAAGACAGTTAAATCAAACAAAACCGCGAGCTTGGATACTATCGACAGTTAAACCAAAAACAAGCCCGTCCATGGGCCAATTAACATTTAAAGGAAAACAAACCCGTCCATGGACCACTACCATAAAAACTCGACAAGTACACCAATACAAGCCCGTGCATGGGCCCAATGACATTAAGATCAAAAGGGCCACTACACCAAAATCAACCTTTACATGGGCAACTCGACATCTAGAAACTGTGAAAAGGGCACTACACTGTAACAAGAGCACAAGCTAGATCTTACTAGAATTTCAACAAGTATATTTACACATTAATAATCCATTAAGACCGATTGGCAGGTGCTTCGCTACCCTACATTGCCGGAAATGACAGCTAATACTTTTAGTAAAATGGTAAGTATTGTAATAAGATCGTCCAAGTGTAAGGTGCAAAAAGCAAGTAATTATTTATTCAAGAGTAACACGAGTATTTATCATGATAGTCAGGACAATACAAAAGTATAAGATGTATGATAAGGCTATAAGCCCCAAGTCAAATTATTCCCACAACAAGGAAAAGTATGACGATCAGACATCCCAGGGTGGACCGGTTTCGGATGCTCAACAAGTGATCCTATCTTGTTCAGCAGCAGTCCTCCGGGTTTCAACTAAGGTATTTTAAGTCTGGGCTGTAAATTTCAAAGAGTCGTCATGCGGAACAGTGGGTTTAACAATTCCACATGACCCATGTGTACCTGCAAACCTTTAAATTCCATTCTTGTAATTTTTAAAGACATTGATAGTAAGAACAAAAACAGCTTAAGAAATACTAGAAATCTTATTGAATTTTTTCTACCAATCATGAGTGTTAATATTATATTAATCGAAAATTCAAAAATCTGAGTGTGCCATTATAAGTATAACAAAACACCTAAACTGCCAATAATCCAAGAGAATTTTACTTTGGTGATAGCTAAAGGGGCAAGCATAATGCTCACCAAAAATTTGATAGATAAAAATACTAGGCGAGATTATTCCGAAAATACTAGTTGGGTTACCCGATCGACAAATGGTTTTAAACCTTATGTATACGGTTCTGTCGAAAACGCATTCGCTTAAAAATTTAGCAATTTAGATTAGATTGGTTTCAATTTCGTTGAAAGTAGGGTTTGACAACCTGCATAACTTGTTATGCGTTGTTAAGCTGTGTCTAAAGTGGAGTGAGTGACTTTAAGTAAAAAAAACAATCTGAAAACACAGAAACTGTCTCTTGGTTTTTGAAGTGTGTTTTAGTGGTTACAAGTACAAACAAAATTAAAATGGATCATATTCCTCTTTGGGTCCTCAAATTCCAGCTTAGAAACTGAGGATAACATCAAAAATTCTAAAGGTATATTGGAAAAGTTCGACCTTATCAAGTAATCCGACAAGCTCAGTATCGGTTATTATGACAAATAATGCAGTTGTAGCAGTATACGTTTGAGTTTAAATGTATTTTGACCTTTACATTCAAAAAATCTCAAATAGTTATTGTAAACTTGGCAGTACACAGCTTCAATTTGTCAATTTTAAGATTTAGAAAATGTCGACTTGCATACCTCACAGGTGGCGTTAAAACAATCCACTCAGCTCCGAATCGGTTAGTATTAAAACTTTTGAATATAATTAACATAACACATGCATATTTATTGTATTGGTAATAACAAGTGATTTGTTCTTGAAATTTCTGAAGCTGATAAAAAACATTATATGACAGTAAGCCCTAGTGAGACTCGGCTAACGCTGCAAATTTTTTATTATTTTTTATTATTAAAAAATTACCATCTATTTGAGGGATCACATTTGAATTCATCTACTTATTGCAGGTTTATAAAATAATTCGAATGCAACTTGTCATTTTGTATTGTATTGAAAACATAACCCCCACTGTTTTTAAAATGCTAATGAGTAGTGAATGCTTATGGTATTTTCAGGTATCAATTTGACAAATTGCATCTTTTAGAGTTGCATTTTAAATGGTTTATAAGGATCTTTATGATTTAATAAAGCATTATGATTATAAATCATTACCATGGTATTCAAGCCAAAACTTTTATTGCTACCACTTTGTTAAAGTTTGAGGAGGGAAAAAAGGAACCGATAAATTTTTTGTAGAATGTAGAATATTAGTTGTATTATGTTTAAATATAATTTTTCATACGTAGCAAGCTTCTTCGAAGGACGTCCAGTAGAATTATCAACGGTTGTTCGGAAAGTAACTTGTATGGAATCATGAGGGACTGAAATGGAAGGAATCCACTTTTTGATGGTCTCAAGCCGTTTTCTATTCCTGTGTCGATGAACCTTGCAACTTTAAATTATTTTAATCATAAATATTCTTCAAACATTATTATCATGTTAAATTAAATTATATGAGATTTATAAATTTAATGTACTCACCCAAATTGTCGTAAAATTCCATACACTCTTCCATTGCATATATAGAATCCCTAACGCGATAACTTTGATAATCAACTTTCGATATGCATTACCCTTTAGCTATTGCCGTTACTACCGTACCAAACATGCATGTCAAATGTGTAACACAACTTTCCCATGGGCTTATGTTATACATGGACCCGAAAAAAATCAGTTGTTACAAAAACAAAACAGATTATGAATTTTAGCATCATTTATTCTTTAATTAATAAACTATTCCCTCCCTGTCTCGGTCAAGTCGTAATCTTCAAACTTCACAACTGGAACTATGTTTAGGTTGTATTATTTTTAATAAAGTTGTAAGGTTTCTAACATAAAAAATACTCTTGAGGATTGTGCGCTCTGTAAAAACTCTCTCTGTAAAAAGTTTTGTGTTATATAGTACAGGCTTAATATTCATAATTGGGAAGTGTTATTAGCGATTATACTACTGTCAACAAAGAAGTTTCTGGACAGTGAACGAGACGAAGATTTTTTTGAAAGCGATATGGCAATCCCATCTCCTAGTATTCTATTCTTGCATAGCATTGTTTTCTCTTGCATCCAAATTCGGAATAATTGTGGATCATGCCTGTTCGTAAAAGAGTGTAAAGACGTTTTTTGTTGACCTGCAGGTAAATCATAGCCAGATTTAATTAATTTCCGATTTTTATTTACCAATGGGTTTTTTATTCTTGGACAGGCCAAAAAATACGACTCAAATTCATGCATTTTTCATCAAGAATTCTTAACGATGACTAAAGATAAAAAAGAAATTCTCTTTATGAGTTTTATTCTGGCTGTCATATGGATAAAAAAACAGCTACTCCATAATGGCTTTAAGAAAAAAATCCGGAAGTACGAGTACGACATGTCAGAATATCTTTAAAGTGGAGAAGAATTGGATTAGATTACTTTGTGGCATCCGTCCCCTATCCAAAACGCAATTAAACAAAGAGGGCTTTGAATAACGGGATCTTATTATAAAAAAGTAATTCTATTCTGCCTTGATTTTTATCCAGGTCAAGGATTTGCAAGCATTGGTTGAATTAATAAAATAAGTTTCTTACGTATTTCATATTTTGAATTTGTATTTCATGATTTTTAATAAAAAACATTAAGTACGGCATATCAGGCAATGCTTTGAATATATTGAATTGCCCTATTGAATTCGAAGGAAGAACGCATGAGATTTAGTCATTAGGATCATATTGCATGCTTTTATTAAAGAATTCGGTAAACTATAAGAACGGTTAAATTCACGCCCAGTAAGCTAAGAGTTGGTAAATAAAGGAATAACACGTTGTTTTTTGTAGGCGTTAGAATTTTTTTGATTTTTATTATATTTATCTTTTGAAATGATACTTGATTGTAGGTACATCGAGTTTTGAAATGTACTGAGACAAGATGCTTATCAATGATAATCGAGATGCTTTTTATTAAATTTAAGAAAATTCAAACCCACATAACTATAACTTAAATATCTACATAATAACTATATGCCATTCCTAACATTCAATCTCAAACTGCCCCTGACTTCAAACGAGTAGCGACAAATACTCGAATTGGGAAACACAAAGAAACCTTGTATTGTCTGTTTTCAACTCTGACTCATTTATTTTGCAACTTGAGGCTTGTTAATCTGCGAAAAAGTTAATAGAAAATCCAAAAACTCCACCGCCTTCTGCCTTATAGTTTTTTTGGAATGGAATTAAATTACACCCCCTATTGATACAAAGGTCGACAATGCCAATTTGCACAAGCAAATTTAAATGCAACGAGTAGACCAAAGGGAGGTGTACGTTAGGGAAGATGTAGAAGGTAGGTTGGGTTGGGAGCTGTGTGGCTGACCAACCTTGGCTGGATGTAGAGTTTTGGCCCTTCATTGGACTGGAAGATTGGCATTGAACCCCCTCTAATACTACGGACGCGTTCTCTAGCTACAGCTTCATAGTGGGTAAGCTTTATTTATTTTACTTTGTTTTATATAAATCTACAGAGAAATATATGTATAAGCCCTCATCAATTTGCAATTTCCCTTCAACTTCAAACTGCAGATCTTGTTAATCCCTTTTGAGGGTGGTCTCGACTAGGAACACTTTGAACTGATAAATTGTTTTTATTACGGCTTTTGAGGGATTTTTTAAAGCAAGAACGCATCCAAAAACGTAATAATTACATTATTAATAGCCATTTATTTGGATTGGTTCTTAATTTTACTAGCCAGTTGTAATTTAGAGAATTTTCTTATCTCTGACGTATATGCTTTACATAGATAAGGTAAGTTTAAAATTGTATTGTAAGCTGTTCGTATTTCCAAACTAAGTCATAATAAATTTTAACCAAGTAATTTCTATTTTACCTATTTGCCATCACATAACATCAAATGGAGAAAATCATTGTCCGGAGAGTTTTACGAATAAATTTTGAAGTTCAAAATTCAATACTTTTCTGTACATTTTTACTTTTATTCGTAACCAAAAACAATTTGAAAATTATTAAAAAATACTTTTTGTGTTTAACATAAAACTATATCCCATAGTATTAACTCACACCCTAGAGATTTCTTTGAGACAATTAGAAACATTATCCAAAATATATAACATGTAACAATAACAAAACATGAGCTAGCTACCTGAAAGTTTGCATATTTGTATTTCATTGCTCCTTTATGGGAAATACAAAGTAATACTTGCATAACTTTAATACTGTGCGGGTACCCACACCGGTTTTCATAGATTGGCTTAGAAGCTTGAAATTTTGATAAACCTGGCTACATGAAGTTGCACCTGTGAGTATTTTTCCTTTTTTAAGGTCAAGGGGTCATCGATATAGGAAAAATGTGCCCTATGACCCCTTAAATAATTGGAGGCTTTTTGAATTAGAGATCAAATAAAAAGACTTTCTTTCAAAATTTTCAACTTTCAAAATTCCAGCTGCTTCAGAAATAAAAGTTCACTATTATTAAAAGTACCCACTCATAGAATATCTAAGGATAAGCTCGTTTTTTTGCTACATGAATGACTTACCATACGGAACGGAATTAGTCGACGAAGTTCAGCATAGGTGACCGGTGGGGATCATTGTCGTTCCATATTATTAAATCTTTAAATTCAATAAATTCAATAAAATTCAAATAAAAGGACTGTTAATCACTGAGCAAGTTTGGATTGATGGAACTTCTACAAAAGCGGAAAGTTGCTTCATCCTTATCGAGTAAAGGACAAATAATTTTTCATTTTTTAACACAATTTCTATGCAAAGAACTTTTCTTGTAGTAATAGTGTTAATGGTAGCTTTTATTTATTTCTCTTAGTCTTGAGAATACACAGCAAGAATATTTAATAGTAGAACCCAATTAAAATCAATGTAAAGTACATAATAATAGACTGTATAATTACTATCAATTTTAAAAAGCTGAATAATACTAAAAGATATTGGAACAATATATTTAATCAATCAAAACTTTAGACTTGCATATCTCCGGCATGAAATAAATTTACACACAACTGAATTCTATAACTAGCTGATTAGCCCAGTAAAATTAAGCACACTTTGTTATTTTTCGCGATTCCTTCAAGAAAATTTTCGAAATTGTCATTATCAATTCAAACCTGTCTCCGACATTAAGGCGCAAATCAAAGTTAAATGTTTTTCATGACTTTTGATGAGATTACATGAATGCTTTATAGTAGATATTAATATTTTGTTTTTTTGGGTTAAGTCCGGCAAATCCAGAGAGATGGATACTCGTAACTCATGTGATATTTAACTTGTAGTACTGTTTGATTTATTTCATTATAAGTTTATCAGAATTTCCGCTCACTATTACTCGTTAAAGTTTCCTAATGTAGGTCTTTAAAGTTTGCAGCCTAAAAAGAACTATTATCTCTCCATCTTGCACGAAAATCTTGAAATAGCTATACCGAAAAGTTGCGAAAACCAATTCATTACAACACTCCGCGATCTCATCATCATAATCGCTCTTAATTCGTGTGCAGAACAAAACCAAAATTTAAAACTCTGTATTCTTATCATCCCATGTTAATTCTTCAGTACTCCATCATCACAACCCTAAGCCAACTATGAAACTGCCGACACTCAAGCATTCATTATAGAGTAGTATTTAAACGCTTCCTAAATCCACATCTCTATACTTTAGTAGAACTATAATAACACTTTTGAAATTTAATTTCGTTCTTTACAGCGATTAAGCTTATTTACAAACTGACAAAGGCGACACTCAACTTATTCCACTTAGTGGATTCTCTGAAACTTCAACCCAAATAAGCTACCATATTCCAGTAAGTAAGTATGGAGTTCAAAAGGTTCAAGAGGATTAAAAACTGACCCCGAAGTCGACCCACCCTCTGGCCTCTCCTCCTTTTCGTGTCTACGTTTTGAATAAAATCCTGCAAAAACAGTTTGACAACATTAGTCCCCTTCGTGGTCGCCAGTGACGTCAGTGATCAATTATCTTGAACTGCTTGCTACTATTAAAATCATTTTCTACCCACTATGTTATCTACATCCAGTTTCGTTAATTTAGATGAAAAATTGGCTCAAAAATGCATTTCGAAGCGATTACAGCCTAGGCCTAGCAAGTAATTTTCATTATTTAGATAAGATTATGCGCCGAGATCTCAGGGAAGTAAGTCTACAAGTAGCGAAGGTAGTTTCTGCTTTCTAACTGGATTCTCCCTTAATTTTCTACGTCTATGGATGGACTTCACTTTTACATTGCCAAGCAAATATAACAACAGTAGGCTGCAATGATAATTTGGAAGCAGCTAATTGCCAACAATGGCACAATCTAAATATTTTAAAATTCTGTCGATATTTCGATTTTTGTTGTTCTATCAACAGTCGTCTGATGATATTTAATGTTTAGGAGTCAGCGAACGACAAAAAGTTCTGCTGAAATCAGAGTCTCTTTAGTTTGGTTTTCTAAAACTCAATCTTGGGGACAGTAAACTTTGTTTACGTTTTGCCTCATTTAATCGACATTCCACATAGAGTATGTACGGAGAAGTAATCCCTTGGATAAGCACCTCTCTGACATTGTTGTCATTGGCGGGGCTTAATTGTCTAATAATATAAGTACTTCTATATCTGACACGTTTCTTTGAATTCTGACTTTTTCCTACTTGACAAGGCATCAACCAGCACCAGAATTCCCTATAAATTCAGTGTGACTCAATCAATTTAGTAATCAGTTTTTCTCCAGTTAATTATATTTAAGTATTTGCATTTCCTACACACCCTTTCTAACCCGTGAAATATTTATAGATTATATCGTCGATACACAAATTGCTACCATTGACTGATATGAATGAAATAATTGGAATCGCATATCAGCAGCAGCCTCAATCAGCATTATTGGATTTGGAAGTAGGTGGACTTAAAACAAAAAGCGTTAATAATTAGTTTTTGATTAGATCGACTAATACAAAGTCCCACTCCTAGCAAATCTCTCCTTTTTAAAAGTTCTAATAATAAGAATTACAAAGCCTAACTACCTCCTTGGGGATTTTTACATTTGCTATTTAACTCCGCGAAGTAGTTTTCAAAATGTTTTTTAATGCAAGCCTAGTTAAGATTAATAATATAATAATTATTCGAAACACGTATCACGTCCATTACATTGAGCACGAGTACTCGTCAGTAGTTCTCGCCCAGTCAATCAGCACTTTCGAAAGCGGTCACTTGTGGAATGGGTTTGGAAAGCCTTTCCGCCAATCCTTTATAAGCTTCTCATTGACCCTTAATTACAAATAGTTAAGAAATGCAGTGGGTACGTTATACACTTTCTGGACTTATCAGTTAAAGACTTACAGAGAGACTACAGACTATAATCAACCTGGATCCAACACCAACAAAGAGTTTCAGTTTACCCTGGAGACCCTAGCATCAACACAGTGTTCCAAGATCACGCCATTTTAATAGTTGCCAGTTATTTAAAGTTAATTTTTCTAACTAATTAAGTTGACTATACTCTGATAAAAGAAATCAAGGGTTAAGTTGAGAAGGTTTTTAAATTGAAATTTCGAAGTGGCGACAGGTATACGAGGCATATTTCGTAAGGGCAAGGCAGCCATACGCACAGGCAAGTTAGATAAAATCCCTAATATTAAATTTTCCTAATGTTTATGTTAAACCTTAATTATATGGAAGGTTAGAATTATTGAAAGATTGATGATTCTTGCAAACCCTTCAAATAGTTCTAGGTGCATAAAACTAGGAATTATGGAATCCATTCTTATAGCTCATTCTTTATAAAACGGGTGAACTGAGCGAATTAGCTATTTCAGTAAAACATAAAATTAATGAGGTTGAAAGGAACATTGTAAAATCTTAATACTGATTTTTTTCATTAATTTGGGAGATTGGTTGTGGACAAATCATCAGTCTTTTCATTTCCAGTTTCACTTTAAATTCCTTACCCCTTTCCACTTACAATTCCAATCACTGAGCTTCGGAAAGGAGGATTTTGTAAAATCTCTCTTTTCCAACGTTTCAGTCTACAATAAAGTCGAAAAGTATTACCAAAAACTTATAAAAGATATAAAAACACCGAATGGATAAATTTTCAAATTCTCTACCTCCAGGAAAAGATAATTCAGAACATTTCCAAAAAAATTAAATCTAAATTGTTAGGAAACTTCAAAGGAAACTCTCAATCCTTTGATGTAACTTTTGAAACTAAATCGAATTCACGTTTAAAAAACATTCAAAAGAAATAATAACTTAGAATGTAAAATCAAATATCATACATTTCTTCCACCTTGACCTTGTTACATCTTCAAGTGGGTTTTTCATGTACAATTTCTAGTCATCTTAAATATAAATATCCCCTAACCAATGTCGTAGTTGAGTTTCTGAAATTTCAACCCCTTCAGAGTGGGTTCCACAGGCACCCTACACTGACTCATTTACTCATTCAGTTAAAATTATTATTAAAATAACTACAAACTAAGGTGTCCCCAAAGCATCATTTAACAAAAGCAGTTTATATTAACAGTAATGAAGATCAATTCGAAATATAGTATTTCTAGGAACAAATTAATTTGGCTGAAATTCAACTAATCGTAAGATACGTATGACTATCTTCAATAATAAACAGAGCTGAGGGTATCAACAGTTAATAAATATTGTAACATATCCAACACATGGTTTCTTCAGTAAGTCAACATTGTAGGATTTTAGAATCAACACTGCAAGAGCTCTGCTATCATAATAAATAGAATTAATCGTATAATTATAATTGTCGAGCATTATAACGTGGTTTGATCTTCACTATCAATTACAAGCAGTTATGTTTATCAAGTTTTGAATTATCTGACACCCTATAGTGTGATGACTTGAGTTAGGTACTTCAATTTCTTGTTCTAAAATGTAATCTGCTTTTTTTTGGTGGCCTCTCACTCATGGGGGGCGAATCCAGGTGGCTGAGGGAATCTGTATAATTAAATTTATTAATAGCATCATTAAATTTTACTATGCATACGCTTTCCCCATACATTTAGATTGCAAAGTTTAATAAAAATTTTATTTCCCTATTTAATTAAGATTTGCAAAAGGAAATTGCTATAAAGCAAATCCCACATAAACTTACTTTTGTAATCTAGAATTCAAGTCTGTAGGCAGCGCAAGAAGTTTCATGATCCTGAAGGTTGATTGTGCATCGAGATGCAGAAGGGGCTAAATCGATTTTCGCCTCCGCCAGTTCCTTTTCTGAATCTCCGACCCAGTAGCCCAATGTGTCTGTGTCGTATGTCGGGATCACCGTGGTTTCTGAAATACATAGACGAACAATTGAAACACGTATCAATGATATTTCTTTATTGTTTGGAAATAATTTTTGCAATTCTGTAAAATGAGCTTTGCTCCGAAATAATTATTTGATTTAATAATACGATTAGTAGTAAGTTTATTATCTAACTCTACTTCTGCAGCCCCCGATTTGGTATCTCAACAACTATGTGGTTATAGCGAGAGAAGCTTAATCAACCTAGCAAAGTCCACTACTCACTGTTCAACATCGACAATTGAATAGGTCCATTTATTTCCTCCATTTCAGAATAAAATAAATCAAAGACACCCTTGAATAACTCGGAATTTCTAAACTCCACCCGTTTCAAAGTCAAAGGATATATAAGATTCAATAAAGGAGGGACGATCAAGATATGCTCTATTCAAGACTAGTTGACTAGCCTGGAAGGTAATTTAGGGATGCGGTTTAACCTCATTATTTCAGATTCTCCAAAAAGTCTGTAGTGCGGTGGTGTTCGTTTCTACGAGGGTATTGCGGTCTTGGAATATCCCTCATCTCATCATGGAATTTAATCTACATTTACAGACAATGTTCCTGCACAGAATGGATCATGGAAATTTCCTAATTCTTGGATATTAATTTCATTCAAACACTGCCTTTAAATGTAAGGATAAAAATTAAATCTAGATATATGCATTTAATGTCATTCAATCAATTCTTGTACCCCTCTTATATTTTGAATTTAGAATAGAGAAAGGATTGTGCGACATTTGAGCCTGAGACATTTTACTTTAGACAAACATAAATGCCTAGGAGCTCACATAAACGAGTACAAAATTCAATTTTTATTACGTTGAATACATTTTTTAATTGATAATTAAAATAAAACTAGTAGCCAACATCAGGTACTCTTGATAACAGTTACTAACTTTGGTAAAAAAATTATATTTTCGATAGAGGGAGGATATTTTGATGTTCAGAATTGTAGGAGGACTATGTATCCTGGATACTAGGCTAATAGTTATGAAGTTATGAATTTTGTATTCCCCAACCACTCTTTGACGTGGTAAGAAGGTCAAAGGGTCGAAAGTCCAATGCGGGATTTGTAAATATGGAAAATGAAGAAATAGCCAACCTATAGACAGTCCCATCCTACTTTATTTTGGAACCAAACAAGTCCAAAGGCTTTCTCCCATTCCTTGTTATGAATTTTCCCTAACTTCCTTCCGCATTTTTTGTACCATGGAATAAAGGTGTGGGAAATCTCAGTTTCTCGCCATATTCTCATGAAAACTTTGCACTTGGTATTTAGTATACACTAGGGGAAATGAACAAAGCTAGACCGACCCTCAAATCGATTGTCGTTGTTCCACCCAACATTAGCAATAGTTGAGGCGTTGAGCTATTTAGAAATAAATATAAGGGAACTGCAGTCGGTTAACAAGGCGAGGAACAAATCCATAGAGTATGCCATGATTTATTCAAAAATAACTATCTCTCGGATCTGAATAGACTCTCCGAATTGAAAACGAAATGCACAGTAGGGTCATGCACAAACCCACAGTTGACATCATCCCCGGATCCTCCGGAGGTACAAACCTTGAGGAGTGGTGATGATGGCGACGAACCTAGAACCCGGCGAAGAAAGCAAAGCGGGGAAGGCTGTACATTTGACATAGGTTCAACTGCCTTTGTTTAGTCATGGGTTTCAGACACTGAAGAAGCTCCGTCATAAGCCCAAGGGATTCGTTATGGTCCGACATTAGACACTGAATGGAGGACTAAGGTAGCAGATATTGATGTGTCACCTCTTATCACAGATACATCAAAAATTTGTTGTCCATTCGGTCGTTTTGTCTTTTAACTGTGGTCTAAAAGTGGGCCAGGTATAATTTATGACAATTGTCTGTCTGGAAAGCACATACGTTTATGGGTACCCTGGTTCAAGTGGGACTCTCTTAACTTCCCTCCATATAAATTCGGAGCTGTGGAACTTGATCTGAATTTATAGCATTTCCAAAGAAAATGGCTTGAAAGTGGTAAAAGAAATTGAGTTATCCACGAACTGTGTACACGAAATCTAACCCCACCCCGACTTCCCTAACATATTACATAATTGTGAGGATATTCTGTTACAACTCAAGGATAAGCACCTAGTTGAAGCTTTTAGACGCAATCGATTTCTATGCTTTCGGCAAAGTGGGACAGAAACAATGAAGAATGGATTGAGAGAATGAAACGGAGGCTTCAGGGCGTTTCGTAATCCAGTGCATTTTACAGATTGGACAGTTTCCGTATGCAATCTTAAGTCAGAGCAGTCCGAATAACTGAGACAGATGCACCGGCGTCCAAAAGCTCCGGTACATTATAATGCCCTAAGGAGTCCTTCACAGTATAGTACATCTTATTACTACTATATCCGCCACTGCCAAACGTCCTCTGTAAAAGTGGTCTACTCCTGGATAAGAAGCTTGAACAAAAATGCTATTGAAATTGAAAGGCGTGTATGCATGGTCCCCTCCAGTGCACTCTCACATTTGGGACTCCAAATATAGCAATTCTGGTAGAAGGAGGAGAAACTAATTTCAAACTTTAAGACAATATCACCCGATTTGGGCCAAGCCAAGTAAAAAAACTTTTCTCCAATTTTACTATTAGTTCCAAACTTCTATCCGGGTTCAATAGGCTGCAATATTACTGGCTAAAAATCTGCTATGATTCTTAGGACGTTCGCCGAGTGAGGAAAATGCGAGGAAAAACTAACACTGCAGATGTTTTGGCACAAAGTACCTAGAGATTATTAACATTTATGACTTGTGCAAAAAAAGAACTTTCAGACAATAGTACAACTATAACCTAGTAGTTGGCATTTAAAAAAGTAATGCAATTCTTCCAAGGAGTTGTCCATAGCTAATGTAGTTTAATAAAAGAAGCTTGGAGACGAACCCCCACTGTCCTGGCTTATAGAGTCCATGGATAGCCCAATTTTCTCTGAAAGATGAAAATGTCTTGAGTAGTTGAGTCCTGCCTAGAACGTGGTCCTACTGACAGACATTTCCTTTCCACACCCAATCGATAGATAATCCCTTTAATTTCAACATGTCATGGGAAGAAGTGAGATAAATGGGATTTGTCATTGTTTATCCCAAGGTATATAAAGTTTTTTATAGAATCGTTCTATCGATTGTAGTGCATAGGTAGTTGGTGGAGAAAGGCGAAATCCCCAAGTTCCCCAACACTCCATGGCCTAGATTATATTGTTCTCAATTTGTATATAAAGAGAGGTCCACTGCACCATGGCTTTCCCACCCAAATTATTATTCGATAACCTCATTCACATTCATGGATCCATTTTTCATTTAATCTGATCGATATCCTCCCCACCACACCATAAGTTGCTCCATTTCATTTTATGCATAAAACATTGGGGATTTGCAAGTCAGAATAAAATAATATTCTCATTCCTATCCGCCCTCCTTGTTCAGAACACAACGTCTGGACTTTATAATCCGACCCGCCATCATCTTATTATTTGCAAACTGGCTCAAGGATACTGAGCCGATTCTTTTAATCCTAATTGTTGAATATGTATAGAAATAGGCTGGGTTAAGCAAGTCCGGTGATCTAAACTTTCTTTCCAAGGGATTATGGAACAATTATGGCCTAGCCGAGAGTTAAATAGCCTTGGAAGTCTCTCCCACAGAAAAGCTTCAAAGTTGGCTCCAAGTGCTGCTGAACGAAAGGTTTGGAATGTTTTTGGCTACTACACTCTAATGAATTTTCTCTGATAAAGATTACACGATAAGCTCACCTAAATTTTTATCCTCCCACTGCTGCTTCCCTTCCAGAAGTCCTTCGAATACCTCACGACTAGGCTCCAACCCACTGAACACGTAATACCTCCCTCGGATCATTCGGAAGAACTCCGAGTCACAATAATGAGAGTTTCCATGATGAGGGACATAAGCAAGGTCCACGTAGATTGGACTGTGTCTCGATTTTCTAGACGACGACCTCTTGTCTTTGGATGACCCTGATGCGGATTTGGCCGGAGTCCCTGGAGCCTTGCCCCCAGCGCCGGATGTTTTTTTAGGAGTGGCCTTACCCCCGAAGGTACCTGAGTCAGGGCCAGTTGATCCCCCCTCTGCCCCTTCTGTGTAAACTACTGGAAGCCCAAGAGGTTTGCCCCATTCTTTTAAAATGTCCGAGTGTGATGTTGAACTTGTCCCTGAGGCCTCTTGAGTTTCTGAGGTCACTGAAGAGGGTCGGCTAGGGCCTTCGGTTATCGTACGACTGGTTGTCACTACTCGAGTTGTTTGTGTGACTCTGTTACCGTTGTCCCCAGAGCTAATACTTGTGACGGAGGTCTGAGTTGTCACTGACCCGTCGTCAGAGGTGACAACTGTTGTCGTTGTGTAGTTACCGTTATCCAAATCTCCTTTTGAAGAGGATTGATCAAAGTTTTGAACTTCATCGTCCGTTTCTACATGTCCGGGTGGAATAGAGCTGAGCTGGCTGTCACTGAAATCTCCTGAAGAGTAAGCCTCTTCTTCCAAGATGTCTTGAGGGAATGCGGGGTAAAACTGTTGGGATGGTTGACTCCCTGACGTACTAGTAATAGTTGTTGCTTTAGACAACCCTGTCCCCTCTTCCTCTGTGGTAACTGTACGAATATTGTGCAACTTTTCCAAATCGGCAAGGTTGCTGGAGCCTTGGGAGATCGTTCGAACCATTGTTGATCTTTCGAAACTGGGAGACACACCGGAATCTTCAGACGCTGCCCGGACAATGCTAGACCTCTCGAACCCTGGTAGGACACTAGATGTTTCTTGGGTCAATGTACGAACTGTGGTTGACCTTTGGAAGTCCGATAGACCCTCTGAGAGTTCGGTTCCGGTATGCATAGTTGTTGATTCTGAATAGGTACTTGGCAGTAGTCTCAAATTGTCAGTTACATTTTGAGCCAGGGTGGATGTTTCATAAACGGGAAGAGACGGGGAATTTTCAGATACGGTTCTAACTATTCCCGAACTTCCTAATTCCGAAAGTTCCCTTGACCCTCCAGTAACAGTTCGCACAATGGTTGACCTTTCAAACCCTGAAAGGTCACTAGATGAGTCCGTAGTTAAATTTTGGATTATTGTTTGTTTCTGAGTATCAAATATATCCCCAGATCCTCCACTTTGTGAAAACAGACCAGTTGAGCCATCAAGACTAGGAAGTTCACTCAAGCCTTCTGTAGTTCGAACTATGGTTGATCTTTCGAAACTTGGAAGAGTCCTTGATTCCTCTGTCACAGTTCGTGAGGTCGTTGACCTTTCAAGTTCTGAAAGGTCACAAGAAGAGTCTTGGGTTACATTCTCAATTATTGTAGATCTCTCAGAAGTAGGAATTTCTGTAAATGCTTCCGTGATAGTTCGTCCTGTAATGGACTTCCCCAACCCAGTAAGGCTACTAGATTCAGACTTTGAATCTTTGAAGTCAGCAAAGGCTCCCAATCCTTCAGTAATTGTGCGAATAATAGTAGACTTATGGACACCACCTGGAGCATCCGTATAACCCTCCGTCACCGTTTTTACCGTGGTAGTTGATCCGCTGGAGTCAGTAGAAACTTCTTCTACTATACTTTCATGACCTGTGGACCTCTCAATCTCACCTCCTACAGGCATTGTAGGGTATCCATGAACAGTTTGATAAGAGCCACTTTCTTCATCCCCTGACTCCCTAGTTTGGTAACCAAAATCAGACACGGGTCGGGAATTGATGTCAATAGAATCTTCTCCTTTGCTTTGTTCCAGTTGGGATTTTTCCGATTGTGATGCAAAAGGATTGTACAATGGGGCCTTTGCAGTTCCAAATTGTGATCCTTGGACTTCAGAGGCTCTTCTGGAAAGCTTGGAGGCTGTGGAACTTTCTAAATTCTCCTCGACTGCTTCTCCGGAGGAACTGAATCTTCGATTTAATGTAGACTTGGTGACAGATCCTCCGGGGGAGACGGAAGTGGTTACAGTTGTCACTGATTTCACCAAACTTGGCTCCTCGCCACTTGTCTCCGCAGAGTAGACTAGCTTTTTAATCGCTTGTATTCCCTCTTCAGATTTTTCAACAGAGTCTCTTAACTCGGTCGATGACATTTTGCTACTCCCTCCCAAACTCATCGATGAAGAGGTTTGACTTATGTTCGAGGATTCCGCACAAGATGATTCCAAGATTGTTTGCTCTGATGAGGAGGTATGGGATTGACCGATGTCGACAAGTTCTGCATCCTTTATTAGTTCATGGGATGATTTTGAAGAGTCTGTGTGGAATTTGGATGAAGATAACAACCCCTCATCTTTTGTCAACGAAGTCTCAAGAACTTTAGAGACGAATTCTTCCTTTGATTCCTCGCATGAAACCTTCATGGACGAACTGAATTGAGATGACTGAAAGTGTACCGCCGAAGTCGATTCTTTCGACAAGGTTTCAGACATATTCTCTTGTCGGCTTTCCTCCCGGAGTTCCTCGTCTCCATGAGCTTGCGGTTCAAAGGGCTTTATGAGAGAAGTCCTAGAAACTTCTTCGGTGACCTTGGGCTCTATGTTAGAGGTTTCAGCCTTGTCAGTGTCACTTTCTTGTGACATAGTTACCGAGTCGGTGACAGAAGTTCCCAAGAACTCAGCTCGGTCGTCTATCTCTGACCCAACTCCTGAAGTGAAGGAAGCCATACTTTCTCTCATTGTTTCTCCCTCGGACCTTTCAGTCTCGTCTTCTGGAGACTTGATGGTGGACTCAGCGAGGGTTGCTGCTGAAGTTGAAAAGATAAGTGAGGAGGAGGTCGGGGTGGATTGTGAGAATCTTCCTGAACTAGCTGACCTGAGGTCATCTTCTTCCTCTTGGTGCTGGTCTCCAGAGACTGAGAGTTTTGACTGTCGTTTGCATTTGGCCGCATGGAAAGATGATCTCTTCGGACTTCCCATTGTTTGCATCGTTTTAAATGTTTCGTGAAGATGTTGGAGGGCTGCGTTGACAGCCAGCTCAGCAGATAATTTCCGTTGAAGTTCGTCTGGAGTCTCGGGTTTCTCCCCTTCATCTCGATTGGCTTGCTCTTCGATGTCTTTTTCAATCTTATCGACTAGGCCGGAGAATAGTTCTGAGCCCGCCCGGGCCATTTGTTCTAGGGACTCGTAGATTGTTATGCCTTCTTCCTCGATGGGGGATTCAGGTGCAATTGGATCTCGATTAATTGGCCGATACACTTCATTAGTTTCTTCCAAATGTCGACGAATAGCCTCGACTGCATTTTCTTTGCATTCTTCAACAGCTGAACTGAGAGCTGCACCTGATTTAGCTACATTTAGTAGAGTGTCAAAAACAGCCCGGGCTTCTCTAATTGTGCCGATATAGTCCGTTAGCTCCTTCCGCTTTTTCTGCATTTGGTCTTTATTTTCAACCTCAATCTGCTGAGTTATAGATTCGTCACCCATAATTAAAGATTTTGTGTCATCCAAAATCGGCTCTTCCGTGTCAATTACAGGAGATTTGACTTGTCCCAAATCACTCAGGGTCTCTTTTATAGAGGTCACAGTTATCTCAGACCTGGAATCATCTCCTTGTACTAGTTTAGTTTCAATTACAAATCCAAAAGAATCACTAAGGAGCTGATCTTCAAGATCGGCTATGACTTCCTCTTCAGTACGTACTTTCAAAGGCTCTAAAGAAGCACATGCAGAAACTGCGGACGGTTCTTCAACTTTAGATTCTTCCGTCTCATTTGGGATTTCATTATCCTTTTTTGTAGTAGAAGTTTTAGTTATTTCTTCCGTAGTTTTCACTCCAAGCCCATCATCGTCGGTTGGGATGATACGAGGGGGCAAAATGGTCTTTGTGCACAATTCTTCCACCACCTCCGGTCCATCATCTTCTGAATCGTGGGCACAGCTTTCTTTCTGCACCTTTTTCATGGAATCACAGATTTTGTCAGCCACTTGTTCAACAGCTTTAGAACATTCTTGTAACTTGACAGTGGTGACTGAAACGGGTTCTTCAATCTGTAACTCATCAGTCTCATTTGATCGCTGGCCAAATTGTTCAATAACTTGAGAAACTTGTTCTACAACTTCAATAACATCATCGCCAAAAATTACAGGTGGGGTTTTGATGGTCTTAATACAAGATTCTTCGACAACCTCGGGTCTATCATTCTCAGGATCGGTTGTACAAGTCCCTTCATGGTAAATAGTTTCCATCGACTCGCCACCCACTGTTTTCGAGCTCTCCTCTAATTTTATGCTCTGGGGTTTCGATTGATTTGGAACCTCTTCAATAGCTCCATCCACTTTATCGCCCGTGTCAAAGTCTCCAATGCTGTTTAATTTATCCTGTGCAGATTTCTCTACATCGTCCACCGTAGACTCAGCAATGCGGATCGTCTCACTTGCTGATTCCAATGCAGAGGTTACAGCGGAGTGGGCCGTTTCAATCAAAGTCTCACTTATTGGTTCTTCTAAGTCTTGAGATTCAGCAGAGATTTCAAGAGAAGTTGTTGTCTCTGGAAATAGGACTTGCTGATGTGATTTGTCCTCCAGGGATTTGGCAGAGCTCTGCTCTTGGCCCTGTCCCATCATGGACAATATTACTCCAGTGCTGGACGTTATCGTCTCCCCAATTGCAGTCACCAGCGATTTCCGAGCAAATTCTATTTCATCTTCACTTCCCGGTGCTTTATAGTCATCCGCTTTTAAAATACCCAATTTATCCTCCGCCTCGTCGTCGGAATATGTGACCGATTTTTTCTTATCTCCGTCCACTTTTGGTGAAATATGTTCCGCTTCAAGGCTCTTAGTTGAGCATATCTCCAGGGCATTTTCAGATTCAGGTTCCAACTGGGCTGTTAGAGACTGAGACGGGTTTTCTGAGTCTAAAACTGATTTGGCAAGGGCAGTTTCGGCTTCTATCGGCTGCTCAGGCTTTGAGGATGAGGACGCTCCTTCAGGTGACCTTTGTCGTTCGGGACTTGGAATTGTGGCAATATCTTCGGTTGATTGATGCACAACTGGGGCGTTCAGTGTATTGGCAGCGGTTAGTAAACCTGCCTCTACTGTTCCAAGTATTCCGGGGGTAAATTCATTGTCATCTTCAACCCCTTCGTCTTCCTCATTGTCGTCATCGTCATCATCATCTCTTGGCAAAAAGAAGAGTTTTTCTCGTATTTCCTCAATAACTTGAGTGGTTGAAGAGGTCTTTGTTACTGTAGGATTATCAGTGTCAGGGACAGCGGTTTTAGAAATGGAAGCAGTAATTTGTCGAGAGGTTTCCACGATTGCTGTAAGGGCAGAGGAACTGGATGATTCCTCGCTCGTCGACATTTTAGTGTCCTCGATTAATAATGTGGATGTTGTAGTCGTAGCAGTTCCGGTCGTAATGACACTCTTGTCTGTATCGATCTGTGTGGCACTTGTGCTACTTACATCCACTGTGCTTGGTTTAATGCTCAAGCTCGAGATTTTATCTGCTTCGCGGTTTAAAATATGGGAATCGTCTGTCCCTATAGGTGCCTCAAAATTCAGGCAGGCTACTTTGGGTTCCAGTGTCGGCTTTTCTTCGGATTTGGGCTGGTTGACGTGGGTCACATTTTCCTTTTGGCTAACCTCCGCGGCTTGAATATGTAAACCTTCCCTCTCCCCAAGAACTGATTTAATATCGGCCATGACTTCAGTTTCAGAGTCAGTATCTTGAACCAATGTAATAATCCCATCTGAAGACTTGTCTATAGAGTCAACAATTTCTGGCTTGTTATCGGTGGCCAATTTGTCTTCCGGGGCCTGCCTACTAACCTCAGACAGCTTATCATCAGATACTGTTTGTTCTTCAGAGGCTGGTGTTGTCTCTGAGATCCACTTTTCTATAGAGGTCAGTTTGTATTCAGCACTAACTCTAGAATCTGATGGGGATATTTCCTTAGAGCTTATCCCGTCTTCGATCTCCAATTTGGGATCAGAGGCAACCTTCTCTTGTGTACTGATTATTTTTTCAGTCGTTATTTTGACTTCATTGGCAATTTGATTTTCTGCAATTAATTTATCCTCTGAGGCAGACGCATTATCATGGGCTATTTCAGGTACTAGGATTAATTTATCTTCTGAAGTAGACGTATCATCAAGGGTTAGTTCTGGTTCTAGAGTTAGCTGATCATCAGGAGTTAGTTTTGATGCTAGTTTGTCTTCTTTGGTTATTTCTGGTTCTGTTTTAAACTTATCTTCGGAGGTAGACTTGTCTTCATTAGTTACTTCAGCTTTAGATTCTGTTTGTAACATTTCCTTTGGGATAGACTTATCTTCCAGGTTAACATCTAGGATTTCTGGGTTTTCGCAAGTGTCTTTGCCTTCAATAATCATGGATTTTCCTGGCTCCGAAGTTGCATTGCCTTCAGTAGTGCATCTATCTGAGGTCTGCTTTTCTTCAATATTATTATAATCTATGTCTTCAGAGCAGCGTTTTGCCTGTAAATTATCGTCGTATTCTTGAGTCAATATCTCAGCCTTGGCCAACTTCTCAATTTCAAATTCTTTATCATCAGTAGATAGTCTACGATCAGAGCTCGACTTTAGTTCAGAGGGTGACTTGTCACCTGTAGTCGGCTCCGGAGAAATGCTCGCCTGACAGGTAACCTTCTCTTCCGGAGATGATTTACCACCTGCCTGCGTTATCGATGTCATTGATTTCTCTTCAAGGCTCACCTTGCCCTCTAAAGCGACTTTATCTTCAGGGGACAGTCTACCATCAGAGGAGACTATAACTTGTGAGGTACTCTTTTCTTCAGGAGTTAGCTGGCCATCAGAAATGACAACCTGTACATCTGAAATGGTCTTTTCCCCTGTAGAGACTGGGGATGGTATAGGGAATAAAGTAAGTCCATCATCCGTCCCCTGTACTGGAGGTGTTGATGGTGTAATCACCACACTCGTGATAGCCGCTCCCTTCTGTGCAAATGAGATGGATTCTTTAGAATCTACTTCAGGTTCTTCAAGCTCGATTTCACACGCTAAGCCATCATCTGTGGTATTTTCAATTTCCTCAGTCTTTTCTTCTTGCCTAGAAAGCCCGGATAGTTTGTCGGGTGCATTCACAAATTTGTCACCAAAATCGGAGGGTTTTGAGGTCATCACTCTTTCCTCTTTCTCCGCCTGCACTGTCCCACTTTCCATTCTCTCTGAAACATTAGATGTTGTGGAATATTTATCACTTTCCACTCTGTCGGGTTGGCTGGCTAAACCCGGAGAGGCCATCGTCTCATCTCCTTTGCTTTCTCGGCTCACTTCGGCTTCACCATCTAGACATATCTCACCATTTCTCACAGATGCTCCACTTTCCAACTCTGATTTCTCCAAAGTTTTCCCAACACTTTTAGTCAACAAAGATTCGAGGACTGGTGAGACGGCTGCATCTATTTTTTCAACTATTCCTGGTGGCAACATCTCATTCTCTTCCTCGTCGTCCTCTTTCCTCCCTTTTTCTTGCTCTTCGTTTGATGTCTTAGATCCAGCTTGTTCCTCCGTCGTCACTTTGTCATCAAGAGATACACGGAAGACATCAGATGCCGGTGCGGGTGATTCCTCATCCTTGGTTGTATGGGTGATAGATGATGTAAATGTAGTTACTGTGGCCGTGACGGTTGTCACAGGTGCTGTAACTGATGCCGTTACAGACGCACTCATCATTTCCTGAGCTTTTTCCTCCGGTTGATCCACCACACCCGGAAATGATTTCTCAACATGATCTCCAAGACTGGAAGAAATTATAAATTCTTCCTCCGTGTCCTTCCCTTGTCTTTGTTCATGGAAAAAGTCAGTTTCGTAGGTTCCTGGCTCTACTTCTTCATGAACTGGGAGATCAGCTACTTCGTCTGGGGTCCGAATTACTTCTCGAGACTCCCGGGGTATCTTTGGAGGTATGGCTGAGGGAACATTCTTGGGGACTGAAGTCTCGGGGGCCCAAGCTGTTGCCACCACTTTTTGGGTCTTGACACTGACAGGTGGCTCAGAACGCTTGACAGGTGGTTCTGTAGTCGTGACAGGTATGAATTTATTATCCTTGGACTCAGTCTCAATTTCCTTCCTGTCAGTCATTCCCACCTCCAGCTCTATATTCTCATCCGAAGTTGGGGGCTCCACGGCCGTTTCGGTTGATTTGATTGCCACCATGTTCATCCCCTTTAGCTCTTGTACTGGGGCCATTTCATCTCCAGATTTCTCCTTCAGTTCGATATCCTCTTTCAAAATAATGACGGGCTCGGTAATTCTGGAGGCACTTGGGATCCCCTCAACTTCAATTTGATCAACCGATTCAATCTGCTTGGAGCCCTCCAGCTCAGATTCTTCAACTTTATATGATTTGAATTCTTGTGGTACTTGTATAGGAGTCTCTGGACCATTAAGATTCTGAGCCCCTTCATTTTCCCCATTTTGTTCATCAGAAGGCTGGTCGACTTCATTTAATGAGCCGAATTGGGATTCCCTCGAAGTCTCAATGTCAACTTGATCCTTGCCATCATCTGTAAAAATAATCTCATCCTCCTCTCCGATTCGACTTTTAATGGATTCCTCATTAGCGGCGGAAAGCCGGCGACGATGTTGTTCTAAGGCTAAATCTAGTTCGTCCGTTCTGAGAGAGTCCGGGGAGGTCTCCTTCGCAGACTCGCTCCGGGTCTCATCCATTTTTGCCGAGAAGTCGAATTTCGTCGACTCGTCGAATTCTGATTTATGGGAAACTTCTCCTTCCAAAACCTTGGGTTCGAATTCTTTTGATGGTTCGTCAGCGGTAAGTAGAGTTGCATTCGAATCTGTGTCAATAGGCACTTGGGATTCGGCAACTTTAACCCCATCTTCATGGCTAGCAGGTTGGGCAATATATTTTTCGATTTCTTCTTCAATCTCTTCAGGCACTTCTGTCTCAGTCTCAATCCAGCCTCGACCTTCTGTCCTCATCGATTGGACTCGGGATTCAATGGAGATTCCTTTGTCTTCTTCACTATCTAGATTTGTTAGCATTTCATGGGGGGCGTCCACTTCGCCCTCTGCAGTTTCATTAGTTTGTATATTAAACTGCTGTTGTGCGTTTTGAGCAGCCTCGACTCGTGGTTCTGTGATTGGGATTGCTAACTCCTCTATTGGTTCTTCCGGGGCAGATGGCTTGGATTCCAATATTGGAGATTGGGACAAGCCTTGAGTTGATTCTTTGATCTCTGAGGTTGTATTTGACTTTGCTGGACTGTCGGATATCACGATTTGGCCAGAGGTTTGGGATATTTCCTTACTTTTATCTTCTTGCGATGTTTCAACTGGAATTATTTGTGTTTGAGCTGAAGGTCGATTTTCAGTCTCTTTTATTTCCTCCCTTGAGGGACTGAGTTCAATTTCGGACTCTTCTTCTGGCTCCGTGGAACAAACAATAGAAGACAATAATGAATCGACTTGAATATTTTCGTTTTCAAGAGAAGAACTCTCTTTGGATTTGTTGTTTTCGCCTATTTGACATGTTGGCAAGAGTGGCATAGATTCATGACCTGTTTCAATTTCTAATGTAGATGAGCTGGATTTTAAATTCTTTGTCTCATCTTCTTTCTCAATAGTTTCTTCATTTTCATCGGAGGCTGGACCTTTCTTTGGTGATAGTATTTCTTCAGGTTTTTCGACTAATTGGCTTTCACCAATCTCCTCGGGTAAAATTTGATCTTCGGATATCAACTTTTGCACCACAATGTCTTTTGCCTGATCAGTGGTCTCACGGGATTCGGATAATTCGGACTCAGCTCCTTTACCAATTGTAGAAGCTATCTCAATCGCTTGACCTTTGGATCCGTTAAGGTTCATGGAATCTTGTGAAATGTCTGACTCAACTTGTTCCAAACTATGGGATTCGGCTGCAGGGACATCATGAA
Source organism: Agrenia bidenticulata (assembly GCA_034694785.1). Classification (NCBI taxonomy): domain Eukaryota; kingdom Metazoa; phylum Arthropoda; class Collembola; order Entomobryomorpha; family Isotomidae; genus Agrenia; species Agrenia bidenticulata. The sequence continues at coordinate 31,070 of JAQFYM010000978.1, forward strand.
CAATGACCCCTTGAACCACAGAATCCTTCCTGGGGGTGTCGAGATTCTCCAGTGATTTAGGGGATTCTTCTTGATCAGGAATTTCAGCTTGAGAATCCTCCGCATCTGTCTTAGTGATGGTCGACTCAAGTAACAGATTTATTTTGGTTGCATGGGGTTCTGAAGAAGTTTCTTCTATTTTGGACTCGATATCTTGTAGATTTTTTTCTGATGGCAAATCTTTGAGATTTTCAGATTTTAAATCCTGCATTTTCAAAAAGTCACTGTCCGCTCCTGTATCCAAGTCTTTAAGAGGTGAGCATTCTACAGATACTTTCATTTCTGGGGAGGAGGGAGATTTTTCTAAATTCTTATTCCCCCCGGCTGTTTCTTGGTTCTCTAAATCCAAAGACTCATTAAATTCCGATCCCTCCGACTCTTTGTTTATATCGTGGGAACCCGTATCAAATTTCTGCTCCAAAAGTGCCGAGTCAGATTGAGTGGTGGTGGATTCTAGATCTTTAGATTTTTCGTGTAGAAGGCTGTCGGGAACTGTCTCTGCCGAGGATTCGGTATTTTCTGCAAGGGATCGTTTTACCCGGGTATGGATTTTCTCTTCCGAAATATTTAGGTTCTCAGGAATCTCGGGCTGAGAATTTATTTCTTGGGATGAAGTAGGAGATGAAGATGGTCGGCCTACTTCTCCCTTGGATTCAATAGCCTTCTCAACAAATCCTTCAGCTAATTCAATTTTTAATTCAATAACTTCTTTTTCTGGTTTTTCTTCTTTAGAATGGGATTTATCAGCACAGTGGCTCTCCTCATAAGTTTCTTTCTGTTCTGAAGCTGGGTGCTTAGAGTCAGAAATTGATAACACTACATCTCCTACTTCAGTTTGGGCTTCGGAAATCTCATGTGGTCCATGATCTAACTTTTCAATATTATCATCTAATTTTAGTTCGTAGGACTCAGGTTTAATGTCAGATTCTAATTCGTTGTCAGCAGTTGCTAGAGATTCGGTAGATTTGATTAATTCCTTATGATCCTCATCTTTTCCTTCCTTGGTTGAAGGAGTAGTGTCGGTGGATTCCTCTTGTTGTAGGGCTTCAGTTATGGTTTTAATTTCAGAAATCTCTTCATCTTTTTCATCATTGGATACAATTTTATTAAGATGCATGTCTTTTGTCACAGATTCCTCAATTACTGAGGCCTTTGTATCATCAACTGGAATATAGGCTTCGGAATCTTTTTCATTTGGTAACTTTTTATCATCAATGTCGACGATACCTTCGGATGAGTATTTAGTTTCCATCACTTGCTCAGCTTCAATAATGTCTTGTATATTATCATGAGATGATAGAGAGGGCTTGATGGATTGTTTATCGATCTCGGCTTCCAATGGCTCTTGCTCTGCTTCTGCCTCAGGAACTACAACTGGTTCAGTTTTAATGGTTTCAGAAATTCCGTCCTCAGCCTCGAAAGAAGGTTGAGGAGTTGATGGGAATTCCTTATCTTGAGAAGATAATATTGGAGGCTCTTGTTGCCCTTTGACTAAGGATTGTGATAGCACCGGTTCCTCTCCAATAGGAGATTGTGATAAGCCGCTTATCTCCTCCGTAGATTCTACGTCTTCGTCTCTATGTGCAGTAGGTTGTGATTCAATTTTTTCGACACTAGTCTCTGGTGGTTCCGTTTCTGGATCGGAAATGTTCCGAACTTCTTTAGTGATTATCTCTTCATTATCAGTAGATGCGATATTTTCATGCGATACTTCATCCAAGTCTTCTTTTTCTTGAAAATACTCAACAGCTTCTCCTGGGGGTTGAATCTCTTCTCGTTCTTCTGATAATCTGTCGCCTAATTGAGTTGCAATTTCAATCTCAGGTTGACCTCTGAACTCCTTTTCAGGATCGGATATTTTGTGTTCAGTCACAGTAGCTTCTTGGTCCATGTTTTCAAGGCTGGTTTTTTCGAAATCTCCTATTTCCGCCTCTCGAGCTTTTTCTGGCTCTGGAATTTCATCATCGGTTGTTTCGTGTTCGTCTGTGCAAGGTTTTTGCTTTTCAACGACGTCTTCAATTCCGTCAGTGAATTCTTTGGGTTCGTCGTCAGAGTCTCTGTCGGCGGACTCTTTTAATTCATAGGACGATTCTTTGGTTTTCACAATAGCTTCATGGTGTTCTGTAGATTCTTTGACTGACTGATCCAATTCGGATGAGTGGGACTTGTGAACTTTGTCTTCAGAATCTGTAACCTCATCAACAGATTGTTTTAATTTTTCATCTTCTGATTCTTTAGTTTTTGAAAAATATTTTTCTGCAGCGCTGGTTTCTTCGACGAATGTGTTACTTTTGTTACTAGAGTCTTCAATTTCCTCTATCGACTCTTCAATTTCCGCTTCTAGTTCTTTATTTTCGGCTCCAAGTTCTTGGATTTCGTTAATTCCATCTTCCGTCCCTTTAACTTCGTTTTCCAGCTCTTTTGTTTTTTCCGGAGCCTCATGAGTTCCAGTTGCAAAGTTATCACTGTCTATACTTTCAATCGCTGATACCTTTGTATCATCCACAGAGTCTTGAACGTCGTCCTCTGACTCTTTTGCTTCGTCCACAGATTCCTTACCATCATCAACCGTTTCCTCAACCCTTTTCTCTTCCTCGACATCCTTCTCAGGAGAATGCTCATCCTCTTTAGTATTAAAAGTCTCTTTCCCATTCTCATCAGCCGCAATATTTGAATCCATATTAATCTCCTCAGTCCCTGCTGACTCATCCTTTTCTATAATCAAATACTCATCCTCCTCATCATAATTGTCTCCACCAGGCTCAGTAATAGTGTGAGTTTCGGATTGAGCCTCCCCCAAGGTATGTACTTGCTCATTGTACAGCTCCGTGATAATCTCCTCTGACCCGGTGGCACCGGCATCCTCCAACTCATCGTTTACTGACACATGATCCAAAGAACTCAATTCTGAACTTGATTCTGTTCCCAGGACACTTAATCCAAGCCCATCCTGGTCACCCATTTCTATTTCTAGTGAGGACTTGACAAGGTCGTCGACAGTATCGTCATTGCCAGTAGAAACTTTCTCCAGTGATTCCCCGTGTTCATTCGTATCAATATGCTCATCTGTTGAGGAGTTCAATCCTGCAGATCCTATTGCCACCCCTGCCACAGCAACGGCCGCAATTGCACTAGCCGCAGCCAATTTTGACCCGGATACGCTAGGCCTTTTGACTGCAACGGGGCCTTCATTCTTTTTCCCAGCTGATGCAGTAGATGGTCGAGGGATTGTGCTCTTTGCTGTGGGAGTTGATTTAGTTCCCGTGGTTGCCTTTTGTTTCACCTCTGCTGGCTGAACTTTTGACTTTGATGAATCAATTAAGGATTTCCTCGTAGTGGTTTGAGTTTTATGTTCAATTACTTTCCTGTTGGTCGCCTCTTTGGCTGATTTTGGAGGAGTTGGTGGTGGTGAGGCTTTTGAGCCAGCAGACGCTTTTGAAACGACTGTCCTTGTGACCCCAATTCCATACTTACTACTCGAAACCCCTGATGACTTAGTTACTATCGTTTTCGAAATTGTTGAAGTCTCCCCGATCTCTTTCTTTATTTCTTTGGAAGGAGGGCTCATAACTCCACTAGGTTGTCCTGATTTTTTCCCCGTGTCAATCCTGGATGTAACCTTAGTTGAGACCTTGCTAGATGTGGAACTGATTTTGACCCCACTGGAAGCCTTTGAGAGACCAGTGTCAACCCTTCTAGTGGAAGATACCCTTTCAGTCTTCTTCACTTCGGAGTCAATCAACTTATTGTCTCTGTCCTTGACCTCTCTGTCGACTGATTTCGCATTTGAAGTGACTTTTCGCTTTTCTCGACTTCTTTCTCGACCCTTGTGTTCTTTTTCGATAGCAGTGAGATCGCCGGTGATTGTCTGAATGGTAGAAGATGAGTCACTTCGAGCTGATGTAGATATTTTACTCCTAGCTCCGCTGTAAGAATACTTAGAAGATACCCGGGATTCAGATGGGGCTCTTGGAAGTGGTGTCTTAGTAACGGGCTCTAGGTTTCCAGACTTGTCTTTGACTACTCCTAAAGTGCTGAATTGACTTTTAGCCTCGGAAACTATTTTTTCAGACTTGACTCGACTTTTATGAGAAGCTGCAATAGTCTTCGCGGAACAGACCGGATACTTAAGAAACTCGAGATGTTTGAGTTTCCCCAAGGCTTCGAATATCTTCTGTTGTGGGGTGCTCCCAGGGAATAAAATTCTTGTGATTGGGTCCCTAGGATTATCTGGTTGCCATACGAGAAGGGCACAAATTGACACCAAATTTAGAACCGGGTAGTTCATCTCCTTTCCCTCTAGCTTGACGGACATCCGAGCCTGGACAAATGACTTGCAGTCTGTGTTCCACTTGGACATAAATTCCCTAACTTCTCTGGAATCCTTGGCCGGATTGAGGACATACATGTCCAGCTTACCATGCCCCACTTTGTGATACAAATTAATAGGTTCAATGGAATGGTCACGAAAACAGTGTTGAGGTCGAATGTTGATGCTCTTTAAGTTATCCAGAATTCTTTGCCCAGTTTCAGTCAAGCTGACCAAAAGTTCTCCTGACTCACCGGATTTTTCCATCTCAGGGTGTTTCCTCTCCATCACATTTCCAAAAAAGTGCCCAATCTGTGGATACACTTGGTTTAGTCTTTTTCTATCCAAAACAGAATCGAGGCCTCCCACCGCATTGTTATTAACCCGGGTAAGAAGGACAGCGTCCAGTCGATCTAGGTGACGAGTAAAATCCCAAAAGCAGGATCTACGTGAAAAGCCCCCGTCAATAAGCATGTTAAACCCATTGACCCCAAAAAGGGCAGCGTCTCCTTGACCTCCAGGGAATACGTAGAGGGTGGGGCGACTGAAACGGATGTTTCCCACAATCTCTGATGGTTCAAGAATCTCTTTCAGTGGGGCTGGGGTCGTAAGTTTTGAGATGTAGTCAACAAATGTAATCACTCCAGAAGAATGGGCTTGGAGGAGATCAGGGGGGTTCATTCTAACTTGGCACAGTTTGGTGAATGACTCCTGACCCAACCGGTCATCTGTCCATCCATGTTCTTCAGCGCAGTGCATGGACACACTAATGTCTCCGCGGTAAGCCCCGAGAATTCGGGTCACCTCCGGTTCTTCCCATAACTCCACAAAGTCCGTGAAGGAAAACGTCCCGTCCTGTTTAAAAGTAAGGGTTATACAAATCCTGACCTGAGCTTAAAAAGCATGTGCTATGCAGTTTTATAAATAATGATTGGAAAACTTTAGAGAACTTTTTCAAGAGACGGGTAATGCAGACTCTCGCAGTCCGTGAAAATAACTCATAATCATTTAATATTTCAAGCTCTCCAGAATTCCTAATGAGAATAACGGGCAAAATGGTACAAGAAAACTTTGAAAAGATCGTAAAAATTGTATAAAAACATCACAAATATGAAAAGGGAATAACTCTCGAGTCTCATTAACTGATATTTATGAGGTGGTAAGTTGCTCTAGCATAAATCTTTTTTTTTTTAAACTAGAACCTCTCATACTAACATGAAAGAAAACAAAGTTAAAGGATTTATATCCGAAAATTAATTTTCAAGGGGAGAATATATTATTAAGAACCTGGAGTATCCATGATCCAGTGCCTTGAAAAGTGTAGCCAGCATGGATGATGTGCCGATGTCTGGTAAAACTGGAAAGGAGGTTCTTCATACATTGGAGGAGAGTGTTAACCTGGCAGTGGATTAACACTTCCACCACCAAATTCTCAGATGCCCACTGTACCAACTTTTCTCCTGAAAACAAATCAAATTTGTGTCATACTTTCATGGAGCAGACTTTCAACTTGTTAACAAAGGTTTATAAGTTAGTTTAATATTTTCCTCAATGTCTAAACAGAGTTTTCGATTATAATTACATCCGTTTGAGTACAATGCTGAGGTAAAATGATCAAAAGAAATAAAGCCAGTGGATTGAAAAATTCCTCAACTTTCGAAATTCCTTTGAAATGATTTTGGAGGCTTCAATTCAGTTGTCACACGTGTCCACTACTTTCCCAAGTCCAATTCCAACAAAGTACATTGTGAGTCTCTCTACATAGTTTGACAGGGGAAATTATTTTATTTCCAGACCATGAAACACAAAGAAAGCTCCAGACAAGGTAAATGGTTCTATTCCATTTGTAACATTATTTGAAAAAGCCCCAACATGTATTTCAAAACCTTACGATCTCATTCTTGGTTGCTCTGCATAATTGGTTTAACAGTTTTCTAAGACCAAATCAAATCCTTACATTTTCACAGTACCAGTTTCCAAACTGGAAGATTTTTTAGCATGAAACTGCTAAATTCCAAATCTTACAAAGTAAATTAAGCATTTATCAAGTACATGGAATTATAGGCAGGTGACAGTTTTGAGCAATGAATTAATGAGGAAAAACGGTTTCCAAGTATTGAATTATTTTTTTAAACAAGGGAAATGGTTGACATGACTTTAACTGCGGCAGTGTCACCTGTCTATAGTTTTCAATTTGAGTTGTCCGGAAAATTGACTGGACAACCTAGACTTCTATTCCAGACTCTCCCAAGGCCTCAATCTAATGGAATATGTCTACTCAGTCAGATAATGTACGGGATGACATGGACAAATGGACACGTGGCCTAAATAAAACATATAATACCTTTTAGGTATAACTCCCAGTCTCTCTAAATACATAACCAAATTAATGGAATTTCTCTCTCTCGACAATCAGAAAGTCTGGTCTAGTTGGAGTTGGAAGTGATGAATAAATTCCACACCCGATCCAACATCATCTCATCGTGTGCAAAAACACCTCTGCTATAACTGCGGCAAGGTGACCTATCGTACTGTTTGAAATGTCAGAGGTCACTCCGATTTATAAATATATTCCAAGGTTCTTACCATTTCGGGCTTCATCCCCCTCAGGTGCGGCGTTGGCTAAATTGAGTAACTCACAGCTTAAGTCCACGTGGGTTGAGTCTACATCCCATGATCTAAGTCCTGAAATAAATAAAATACCCAAGTCTTAATCATCGGAACCACATGTAGAGAAAGTGCTCTTTCTAAAGATAATGGTACTATAATAACTATGTTTTATTTTTAAATATTTGATTTATTTATTTGCTGTCTACAATACATGCAAAAATTACCAAAATACCCAAATTATTTACTCTCTAGTTTTAAATTGAACTTATAGTATATTTTATAAACAGATAATCCGAAACCAAACTTCGCATTTCGGTTCTCTGCAGGATTTTTTAAAAGTTAAAAATAATAATTTGAATACATCGTTAGGTAAGTAACACAAAAATGGCAACAAATTGATTGATTGGCAGATTTTATTTTTAGTGCCATTCACTTTCAAACTACACTGCATTTGTAAAAACTAAATTCATGGTCCTTTAGGCTTCGATTATTGAATTTTTCATTTAGAACAAAAAAAAACTAAATGGAAACGAATTCATTCAAAACTTGGGCAAGAATTATCCGATAAGCGGCCTACACAAATTGAATCTGTCACCCGTTAGGAACCCGGAAACTCAACCAGACAAATATTTAAATGAGCTCTACATTACCTCATAAAATTTTAATGACATTTCTCATGTTTTCTAATAGAAAGAGTTTAGAATATCTAGTGCATCTTAAGTGTGTTAAGAATTTTGAGAGTCAGGTAGTAAAAATGTGTATGGAGATGGAGCTTTTTACTGTCAACTGTACTCATGAATTGTGTGATTTCTGAAATGGAGCTGAGTTAATGGAATGGAATCCTCAAAAATTCAGCAGCGTGGATAACTTACAGAACAATTGGAGTGTTCTTTCTAGTGATGACATGACATTAAACTTCATCGAGTTTCTTGGCTCGAAGATATCATACCTTTTCATCGCTACAGAGATACGTAGATCTTTCCAATTCTCAACAGTTTTCCTACACGAAAATATATCTCTCAAAAATATACGGGTGGAACAAGGAGAAACTAGTTCCATACTTGTCCAAAGTTTATTCTCGACAAAAAATTTACTTGGAGTGCTTTTTGCAATTTTAAAAGCAAGTGTCCGTGATATAAAGTAATAAAAAACATCAAATTAAAGACTAAAGTGGTTTGCGTTAAACAGAGTGCCTTTAGACTATGCACTTTAAATTAATATGGATGAATTTAAAATTACAAATAGGTTCAAACCTGTTTTATTAGTCTATGAATAATAGTTTTCAAAATTACAAGACTAAAATGTTTCATCAGCTTAGCTATGTTATGAATAGCTGTATGGTTTTCATAAAAACAATTTAGTTTAAAACTGTTTTGTCAATAAATCAGCATCTGGCGATAAGATAAGATAAGCCAATATAATAAAATGAAATGTTAACTGGTGAGAAAATTGAGTGATGAGAGAAAGCTGTACTTTTTGTTGGTAGCTTTTAGCAGATGAAGACTGAAAAGAATGCTCCCCTCTCCACATCCACTCTAATTCAGATACAAGTAATACCACTCGACAATATTTGAGTAACCCAAAAACATATAGTTATCAAGTGATAACCTACACGGTATCATAATATAGCAATATTGTAGTGACGCAAAACCCGGGTAGAAAATTAAACGCTTTTGTTGACTAATGACTTAGCCAAGACAAATAAATGTTTACCCCTGGCCCTCTCAGACTGAGAGAGTCTCAGCTAAAGTGGACATGTGCAAGCCCAATTTACTAGACATAAAAGATTACGATTGGTCAAATAAACCTTAAGGGTCTCTGAACGTTCTGAGAAATGTTCAAGTGGATAAGTAAATACCAAAACAATTATGCTAGTTCTAAATAGGTTTTATAAAGTTGGACCAATTCCGAGTGGCTTTTAAAAATTACCAGGGTTTTGAGAAATATTCGGCCCTTGTGCCAAAACTCATATTCTGGTCATATTCTTAATAGTCAAGATAAGGGTGCACTCACTCTTTCTCTAATGATAATTAGATTGGCCTAAGTGTGAGTGTACACTTAAGCTTAGCCATTAAGAATATGATCAATAGTCATACGAAAAATAGTCTGAGATTAGATTGACCATATATTTGGGTAGTTCTGATAAGATTTATTATGAACGCCGGTGCAAGATGTGGGTTGTGTGGGTATTAAGTATTAATGTGGCTAGTTTAATAAAATTTGAGATCTACAAGGGATATTTCACATGAAACTTTCATGTATACAATGATGTATTTTGGCTACAAGGCAAAGACTGAGCATATTATGAATTTAATCGACCGCAAAGGCAACCTTTGGAGAGAATATAATTGGGATTTTGAGTTCGTCCTTGGAAGAACGAAACTATATTTGAATAAGCAACCACGTACTGAAATCTCCTTTGGGATTATGTCGAGTCGGAAAAATTCTGTACCTCTTGTCTCGCTTATGTGATACGTTGTTTTATTTTATTACTCTACACGGAATCCATACAAAGTTGATATTAGAATATCTGGAAACGAATATTCAACGGGGAGAATTCATAAATTCTTTATTCTACTTTTTATTTAATTAATCAATGCAAATACTAAGAGTCACTGCAAGTGTTTCATTTTAATTTAGACCGTGACGGCATTTTGAATTAAAAAGTTTACAATAATTTCCACCAAATTCTCAGTTATAATTGCAAAATATACAGGGCTAGATCGTCTCTGTTGATCTATTTTAAAATCAATATTCCCATTAAATTTTAACCTAATAATAATAATAAGTCGTCTTGTTAATTAAAAACTAGCTAGTAAGTAACATTAAAACAAATCCTTACAGACAGACAAAAATAGAACGTTCTATTAATATATATGGTGTGCTTCAAACTAATATCTCTTAACAAATTAGTGCAAAGTCATTTTAAATTAAAATACCCTCAAGAAATTCTCAAAAATACTTCCCAGTTGACCTCAGAAATGTTTTCCTTGTAATTATGAAAGGTTTCAGCCAGAGAAATGGGAGAAATCATTAAGCTCTTGCAACTCGTTAACTCAACATGTTGACAAATAACAAACCTGCTGGCCAGCAAATGCATTCATTAGCAACTAATTATAATTGAACCAACACTTAGAGAATTTTCCTCTAATGTTTCACCAATTCCAAAGAGTACCAAATACATTTGGGCACTTCTGCTAACATATTCTAACTCAATTCAAAACGATTTTACGAATTCAAATTAATTCTACTTATGAAATTTCAACTCAACCAAGAGCTTATTTAAATTAATGCTTCGTATTATCAAAATCGATTATTATCCTCTAGGGATTTTAAAGGGAAAAACTTTCTCGTTTTAGTAATCGAGTTGGAAAGAACGGAGGTGGAAAGAGTTCATCAAATCGTAAGGAACTAGACTGGAAACCGATTAGGGAGCTGAGCCATTTTACAAACAGTTGAAAATATATGTATTCCACTCACTCCTCTACATTTACCAAGGGTTGTTCATAAATATTAACTTTTAAACCCAAATAACTACATATCTTTATATTTTCATTGTTATCAAACAAGAACCCTAAAGTAACAAAGTAACTTGGTAAAACAAAATTTTCGAATTTTGGCAGATATGCAATATGCAATGGAAGTTACTCAACGTTCACAGGCTACTTTTGTCAACCTTGCAGATGCGGAAAAAAAGCTCGACGAACTTTTTATAAAATTTAACACTTGTAATGCAAAATACAATGTCATTTAGTCATATGACTGCCTTTTATGTAATAAGGCATCATTTATAAAATATCAAACTCATAAAAACTCCTCAAGGCAAAAAGTTCCTTCAAGGATTCAATAAAATTGTAAATTCTCATAAATATGATTCTGAAGAAACGCAGTCACAAGAATATTTTAAACGTTCATCTGATAGCACTTTCTGAGCAATCAATCCCATGTAAAAACATATAATATCACATTTGATTCAATATCAAATCTTTATGTTCATACATTTGATATTTTCAAAACAAGGGCACAGGGGAATTTCTCACGTAACGTCATTTCACCTTATCCATGTTCTGAAATAGGAGAAGAATATCAAGTATTATTTCCAGAAAATAAAATTGGAATTGAACCTCACGTTTATCGTTTGTCCCACGATGGTAAATTTCTTAATATTTGTACTCGAACAGAAAATAATAAATATGAAGTAAAGATAATTGACACATGAGAAGTTGGCGTGTTCAGGGCTACTAACATTAACAGGACTCGGGTGGTTGAATTTCATCCAGAGTAAAGCAATACCAATCAAATTGTAATGACAGCGAGGGTATCTAACTAAATCTATTAAATCTAAGGACGATGAGTATCATATTTTGGCTCAATCCTGCAAATATTCATTTACTTCTGTTTGAACAAAAACCTCCAGTTAATTAAGTTCCCAGGAACAAGAAATCTAGACTACCATTCTAGAAATAATACATGAATAATTCCGTTGCTTTGTCAGATGGAGCACAAACGAGTGTAGAAGCTTGACCAATTTATTAATCAATCCAAACAACAATTCGGTTAAAATTTATCCGTTTGGAAACATGACCCAAATCTTTACAAATCTCATAGACTGTACTTCAAATAGGCTACAGTCCACCCGAATACCTATAAGTGGCATCGGTTATTAAGGAGATAAGGTTTGTTCGTTCTGCCTTTAACACAGGTTTTGTTCATTGATCAAACACATGACATGGTTATTTCTTGCTAGAATACTTGCTGACTATTTTTCAAATCAAGGACAAAATCATCAGACGAATCCTAGTTTATGGAAAATAAATCTGAACGATGGGGAATAGTTAATCAGTTAGAATGCATACGTACTTAATCAAATTTCTGAAATCATGAGCTGAGTAACGAACAGGTTCACTTTGAAGTTTACATAAAGTCTACCACAGGATGTTTCCAGGTATAGGATTTCAGAAAGTTTATATGAAACGAGGACAAAATATGGTATGACATCTCTTACTCACGCCACCCTGTAATTAATAAATCAGAGTGATGACTCTGATGACTCTGGCTTGGAAGTCTTTCCTATTAGTTGGAGTCGTCCACAAGTAACGAAATGTGGCTAATTAGGTAATTGTATTTGAAGGAATCCTTGCATTTGTTATTTAATTCAAGTTATTTCTAAATAGTGCTTTTGGACAAGTGTAGGCTCCAAACCGACTTAATGTTCGCATCATTACTGCAAATAGCCTTAGAACAGCTTCAGATTATTGTATTGTATTGCCTTGATTATCGTGTCATACAACCGTTCAAGCGAAATAGGCCTGGTCTCCATAGACGGGCGTTTTGGGAGCCCCCAGCCCCCAAAGCCCCCAGCCCCCTTTTGACTAAGAGCCCCCAAAGCCCCC